>CM045764.1:29867186-30062186 GCA_025200525.1 Camellia lanceoleosa
AAAAGAGAGATGCAACTATTCAATGCCCTCTTCCAATCAGCCCTCTTCTTCCACCGTCACCAGCACCCCCAACTCTTTTCCTTCATCTTAACTCTCTACAGCTCTACCTTACTCTGCTAAACTCAAAGAATATAGTCGTTCTGTATCTGTGGTCACAAACTTTTCCTTTTTCCCCAGCAGAAATTTAGTGTCACGCCAATTCAACTACACCAACCGTGTTAACTATAGTTTTCGCTAATAGTTTAGTTTTTGGAGACCAAAACATATGATCGCCGATTATGTAGTATTTAGCAAACCAATTTATATTATGTTGTCAAAATAGTTGCCAAAAATACTTTTTTGTTGTAGTGAATCACAACAATCATAGGCTATTGACAGCAGTTAAACAACCCCATCACTGCAACCATTTACCCCAACTTTCCCTTTCTGCATTCTTTTGTTATTTGCAAATACATTTGACTCCAACTCAATAACAATCACAGTAGCCTCACCTTACAAAAAATAAAGGGTAAATTAAGAATATAGCCATCGGTGAAAAATTTTTTCATGAAAATGATCATGAAAAGATTCGCGGACTTCAGACAATACCTTAATTACCATGTGTGTATCGCTTTTTTATCTCTAAGTGTAATCTAAAGGTCACAAATCTCCTTTCGCATGATTATTTTTATGAAAAGATTTTTCATGATACTTGAAGCATTGGTAAATTGCAAATATATTCTACTTAGATTTTATTTAAAAATACATATTAGTTTTGTGGTATTGAAAAAACTATAAATATCCTCTTCATTAAAAATTTTTATGTAAATGTAATTCAACTAAAAAATAAAATTTATAATTGTTCTCCCTATGCAATTTAAAAATTATCTAAAATTATTAATTGAAACATATTTTTAACATTATTAAAAAATTATTAATTGACTTAATGATTTATTAATAAAAGGGATAATTTGCTTATGTAAATTAAAAACTTTAAGGGATGTGAATGTAATTTTTCAAATCACAAAGAAACTATTCAGCATTTTTAATAAAAGCTCGGGTATTTATAATTTATCAAAAATAAATCCACAGTGGACCCTAAAAAATCAATCCTTGTATGTTTGGTTCGAGATATTTCTCCTTTTTTTTTTAAAAAAAAAATTTATTCAATATTTGGATCTAAATTATTGAACCTGTTTATTTTCAAAAAAAAAAATCAAAAAAAATCATAGTGAATGTAAAAATTAAACCTTTCATGTTTGATTCACAGTTTGTTTTTTACTTTAAGATCAAAATTATTGAACTCTGTTTTGGCCCAAAAATGGTGGTGGTAATTGGTCTGGCAACAGTAGCTTGCTTTTTTGATTGGGGGCTACAATCATGCATTATGTTGCTGTAGTGTGGAGAGAGAAAGAGAGGGATCACGATGGGTTGGTGAGCTCTAATAGTGTTAGTATGTTGTGATGTGGGTTGTAGTGGTGAGTTGGAATTGAGGATTGGAGATGGTCGGTGGCTGTAATAGTGTTATGGTAGTTGTAATGGTGTCGTCATTAGTGTATGTTGATTGTAGCTACAGTTGATGAGGGCAAACCAATGAGAGGTGAGAAGAAGAAGATTGAAGAGTATTGTGTGTCATTTAGTAATTTCACTCTATCAGTGGAGGGCATTATGGTCATTGTACAATTTTCCATCACAACAACACTTACCGGGGGTGCAGTGTAATTAAAATGTAAAAGGGTATTTGTATTAAGTCAAAACCTCATGGGGTATTAGTATAATTTACCCTATTATAAAATATAATTACAAATACCACTTGCTACACACATATATACCACCACTAATATATATATATTGTACTAACCCCGACCCGTAATTAGCTAGTAATCGATATTTATGATGCTTAATGAGTGGATTAAAATGAAAGATGGGATTAATATGTAATTTGTATCATAATTGGCTTTTATTCGCCACCCATAGTAATATCTCGATGAAATTCCACTTTAAATCAAAATTGAAAAGCCTTATCGGCATCCAAACTCAAATTAATTATACCATCGTGTTAATGAGAATTTTAGAACCTGGCATATTTAATTAAAATGTGATTGAGCATGATTAAATTAGATTTAATGAAGCTAAATTACAAGAGTTGGCTATAATTACTATTTTGCCACTTAGTGGCCCACTTCATAAAAGATTTTGAGCCTTCATTTACATCATTTCATCAGCTCATTCTTGAGCAAATTCGGCTAGAGAGAGAGTGAAGAGAAAAACTTGTTTCATCTTGGTCTTGCTTAGAGACTTGGTAGATTGAAGAGGAGATTGAGTTTATAGCTTGCTTTCGTCAAGATTGTGCTATTACCTAGCTAATTCAAGGCTCTAGGTGAGAATTCAACCATTAATTTGTGAACTTTAGTCATCTAACATGAGATTTCTTCAAGATTATGAGTTTAATCATGTATATGAGCTTAGAAGGAGGAGTGGAGTAACAATTCATGCATGCATGTGCATATCATGGAGTTTCAAGTTGTTTTCATGGAGATTCTTGCATGTATGTCCATATTATTGCTTTAATCCATGAGTTTATCTTGTTTTCCATCAAATTATCAAGTTTAATTATGTTTTGGAGGGTTTGAATTCAAAGAAATCCTTGCATGTGGTGTTCTTGAGCATCCATCATGTTTTAAGTTGAAAATGTAAGTTTTTGACAAACCTTGGGCCATGATTTTGTAAATTGATCTTTAAACCGTAATATTCTACAAGTTTTCCGGGTTATCTCAAGTTTTACGCCCAAGAGATGAGTTTTGAAGGGTTGAAAGTCGAATTTGAGTTGAGGAGGCAACTGAAATTCCAGATTTTGGTGCTCGCCGAAGGAGGGGTTCTCGCCGAGCGACCACTCGAGATTGTGCACCTCGCCGAAGCGACCAAAAGTCCGCCGAAAGCGAAATTTCGAGCTCCCGTGGTTTTGCAGAATTATGCATCGCCGAGCGAAGGAATGTGCGCCGAGCTTAACTCACATCTTTGCATGTCCGCCGAGCGAGGAAGTCTACGCCGAGCGGAGTGTCATTTCAGATGCTCGCCGAGCGAGGACTTAAAATTCTCAAATTTTGCCTAAGTGTTCCAAGGCATGTTTTGACAACCTTATTGCATCTTAGGCATTCCTAAGCCTTAATTAAGCTTATAGTAATGAGGTTATGGGCTAGAAACGCATTAATCAAGATAAAGAATGACAAGTATGTATGTGACTTGAGCATTGTAATAAGAATGAATCACACTAAGAGATTGCAAGGGTGTGTGTGTGTTCTAAGCCATGTGTCAAGAATGAACATGAACCAACGTAATGAAAGCTAAGCCTTATCGGTTACATGAACCAACGAATGATAAGATTCGTGGTGCTATGTATTTTGTGATTGTAGGTCAACGCCCAAGAAGTGCTTGACCATCTACTAATCACCGTGAGTAACGTTATCGTGAAAGATACGCTGATATGAAATTATGTTCCAAATGTGATATATCAAGCTATGATTTCAAATGATATATGTTTCGTGAACGAAGATCCATGTTTGAAATCTATTATGGCATCCATAGATAGTCCCAAGTTATGGGTGGCAAAGATGAAAATGCGGTCCATGACATTTACGAGATCTCGTTAGCCACTTCATTGTGGTGTTTGTTTAATCGGTGTCCGGACCGTTACTTAGCTCAAGACGCTGGATATGTGATATGTTCTATGGGATATGCCATTATTATGTTCTCGATATGAGATGACTATGATTATGCTATGATCTGCTTTTATACATATAAAATGTTCGGATTTCGCTCACTAACCCATTTACCTTAATGTTATTCATTGGGCTTTAGCTCACCGCTTGTATATATATATTATAGGTGAGCATTCGGAGTGCAAGCCCGGTTTTGTGGGGACTGTGTTCGTTGTCGCTGTACCATTGTGCCTCACGAGGAGGTTCCAAGTGTCTTGGGATTAAGAGTTGCTAAAATTGCTTATGCATTGGGACTTAATTTTAATTATGTTGGTTGTACCTAAGAAACTCAGAATGTGTGTGGTATAATATAATGTACGGTTGACTTATGGTTATGTAATTAAAGTTTTAAAATTATTCTATTTCATGTAAGTCAACATTTCATTGACATTTATATTTTCGTATATTGCTCCGCTTAGCCCCTTATTATATGCCTGTCTGCTCAGAGGCCAGAGGTAATCTATGATTACCGCTTGCTACGATACTAAACCTATAGGGCGGTTTGGCCGACATATATCCAATATATTCTCGCTTTTTTTTTTTTTTTTGTATTTATTGAATTTTTTTGTTTTTACAAATATTTTACTTATGTTTTTTATTAGAAAAAGCTTAATACATGATAAGTTACCAAATAAAATATATTGATATATAAAATAGATCCAAAATGGATAAAATGAACCTCCACATAGAGGATGAATCCAATGGTTTTTTTTTTTTAAAAATATGAAAACACAACAAAACAAAAAAATACATGTAAACGCATAAACCAAACCAACTTGTTCCAAAAACATATGGGGCTTTGTCCTAATTTTAATTGAACCTCACTAGTAGATGGTAGAATTGGACTTGTTAGCCTCCGGTTATTCAACTTTAATTTCATTGATTTGATTATTAACAAATATTTTGAATTTATTTAGTCATTCAAAGTTTTCAAAATAATAAAATAAAATTGTGCTAGAAGTTATATGACTCTAGAGTATTATTTTTTCAATGATTTTGGGTTTTCAAAACATAAGCATTAGCACTTGGTTGCAAAACTCTATCATTGCTTAAAACAGATCTAAGGCTCGACACCGTATCAAACCTCAAAGTCTTAAGTGTTCCGTAACCAAGGGTCAACACCAAGAACAACAAGGGTCGACGCCAAATTTCGTAATGCAATCCAAGAAGAAGGGTCTACACTAAATTTCGTAATGTAATATAGTAGCAAGAGTCGACACCAAGAACTGCAAGGGTCGACACCAAATTTTAGAATGCAATCCAAAGAGCAAGGTTCGACACCAAGATTAGTAAGGTTACACCGAGTCACCTAGAACTTAACTTAGAAAAAGAGAAAAAGAGCTAAGGGTCGACACCTGTTGCAGGAGTTAACACCCATAATATCCGGGTTTAAAATCTCACCGCCAAATCGATTCAGATCGCCGCAGATCATTTCTAGTCACTTTTTCGTAGTTCTCAGGCATAATATGTCATCTTTTCGACCTCTAAACAGATCTTCTGGAACCATATCCTCTCCAAGAAGTTGACTTATGAAAAAGAACATTAAATAAAAAGCATGCGCATTTAATGATCCTTCCCTTCCCAAGACCTGTCCACAGTCTGCAACTCACCATACTCTGATCAAACAACAATTGGAAGATATCATGCTTGATCTGCTCCAACGGTTAGGAATTTCAAAACCTCTCTTTTTCCAACAGTGAAGCCATTAATGCTATAAAGATGAAGCTCTTCTTGTTCATTCAACACACTTCTTCAATACAACAAGCCTAGAGCATTCAAGAGCAATTAAGAGCTTTTATTATACTCCATTTTGTACTTTCATTTTCATATCTGAGTGAGTCTTACATTACTTAAGAGTTTACACTTTTATATCCATCTTTTGTGAGAAAACATTTGTAAAAGATGAAAGTTATACCTCTTATTCTTATTCCTTATTTTCTGAGTGACACACTTGTAAAGTAAGACATTTAGTTGAGAGGATCTCAACAAATTAAAGTAAGTCATTGTAAAAATCCGCAAGCTAGGTGGAGCTTGGTGGTACATCTATTCATAGTGAAGAAATTTTCAAGAAGGTGTCTTGAGGAGTGAACGTAGGTCGGTGAGCCGAACTACTATAAATTCTTGTGTCAAGTTCTTCCTTCCTTTCCTTTTATTTTCTGTCCATTCATTTATTGTCATCTGCCATTAAATACTTATTCTTTGCAACTTCATTTTTCAAACCAAATTTTTAATTACTCAATTCACCCCTCTTGGGTTGCCTTCCTAAATAATGTGTCTATTGAAGTAATCAGTCTAATAGGTTGGATATTGAGTTATCAAAAAAAAAAAAAAAACTGGTAATGAGCAGGGACGAGCCCAGGAATCTAACATAAGGGGGTGAATATATATACTAACAAAATTAACACACACACACATATATATATATATATATATATAAATTACAACATCAATTTTTACAAACAAAAAAAATATAAAATAATATAATAAACATACATAAATAAACATGTTTTCCTACCTATCTTCATGTTGAGCTATAAATGATAGCAATAGACAGATAATCACATTTTTATTATTATTGATTTTGGAAAAAGCTTCGTAGCTCGAAATATTTGGCTCGAAAGTGGCTCAAATACCCAAAACGAAACGACGTTGTTTTGGGTATTTTTTTTTTTCTTTTCTTGCTTTCGAATACAAAGAGAAGAGAAGAGAAAGAGAGAGAGAAAGAGAGAGAGAAGAGAGAAGAGGAGAGGAGAGGAGAGGAAGAGAGAAGAGGAAAGAGAGACGGAGGAAGAGAAGATCGACGGTGATGGAAAAGAAGGAAGATCACTCGACGGTGATGGCGGTGAAGCCTCTGTGTTGGTTGTTGATGATGTGTTCCAGTGAGTGAACCCATGAGAGGTTTGAAATTTCCAGAGAAAAGAGAGAAAAATTATTACTTCTACCAAAAAAAAAAGATAAAATTGGAGGTTTGAAACTTCCAGTGAGTTACAGAAAGGATTTCTGTTTTGGGTAGGTGGTTTGATTTTCTTCTTTTTGAAACTTCCAGTGAGTCACAAAAATTAGAGGTTTGAATTTGAGGTTCAATTTCTCTTCTTTTTTTTTCTTCTTTTTTCATCTTCTTTCTACTTTTTATTTTTTATTTTTATTTATTTTTATTTTTTTCCGGATCCGGATCCAAGAGGAAAAAAAAATTGTTGATGATGATGATAATGTTGATAATCAAGGAAAAAAAATTCTCCCATCATCATTGGTGAAAGCCCTAAACTGCTTCCTTGATAAAATTTTTCAGCCAAATCGCCTCTCAGAGGTAGCAGAGGATGGGTTCAAACAGCTTGGAAGAGAAAGAGGGTAAGACATTGATTTCTTTCTCCAAACCTCACATAGTGAGAGAGTGACAAATGTTCTTCATGGGAGAATCAAAGCCATGTGGTGTTGTTGATTTGTGTTGCAAGAGACTGTGTGTCCCACAACAATGGTGGTGATTTTGGAGAGAGAAAAAATTGTGTGGTGTGTAGAAGAAGAAAGAAGGAAGAAGGAAAAGGAATTAAAAAAAAAAATTCGAGCTATTCGAGCTCTCTGCTCGAGCTACGAAGTGGGTCAGATTTATTTTATAACCTAGGGGGCAAATTTGTAACGCTTAGTATATAAAGGAGTGGTTTGAAATCATTAGGGGACGCTTGCCTCGGGTCTATAGTTGGTAATGTGCTTTATTGGGGAAATTTTATTTTACATACTTAATTATTTTAGTACATATTTTTTAGTACATATATTTATTAATTTGATTATTAATTAGTTTTCTCAATCTATATACTGAAAGTTACAATTATTCTATTCATTTATAATCATTGTACACACACTACTCAAGTCTCTTTTTCACATACTTATTGAGTGACTTTGCTTCTAGATTTGTAGATTTATGTGAAAACCATTCAAGACCACAGTGTGAAGTGAAGACAAAATCCTCCATTAAGACCTTCATTGAAGACCCTATTAAACCTCCATTAAAAATACCATTGAAAACCCTCCAAAATATTATTGAAGATGAAACATCTTTCCATTTTGTTATTGCATTTACCATTTCTAGATATCTGTGCATTCCATTGCCATAAAACCCTCATTTTTTTATTTTTATTTTTTATGTTTTTCAATTTGAGAATTTCGGCTTTGGTTTTTTGAAATTATACATTTAATTCGAAACTTAACTTCTGAAGAAAAGTGATTAATTCGACAAATTTGTTCTAAAAATAAATAAAAAAAACTTTCAGCAGTTGATATTCGAATATAATGAAATAATTCGGCACAGGTTATCCAACTGAAAACTGCAAAAGGAAAAAAAGAAAAAGAAAAAAGAGATTCTGCACAAAAAAACTAATATTTTCATCACTAATAGAGTACAAATCTAGATATTAAAGCAAAATATGAGAGTATTGCTTGCAAGTAATAGAGGAGTATAGAGTGTGTAGAAGCAAAGTTAAAACAATGAAAAAACTAGGGTATAGTATTTTTTGACTCAAAATGTATACATTGAGATTTTTTTTTAAATTTTTTTTTAAAAGATATATACAGAGAATATTTTCATATAATATTATGGGTATTAGTGGATATCCATTATAGTCATTTTAATTTAGAATATAATTACTATTAAAATAATATTTAGTTAGTATGTGTACTCGAGATAATTAAATTTCTGAAAATAGAATTTCCCACTCTACTAAGCATCATAACAGAAAAGTTTGTAAAATTATTAATAGATCTGTGCGAGTAGATCTAAACCTCAATAATTATAGTGTAAATGTTTTTCTAAATTTAAATTTAATAAATAAAAACATAAATTAAAAATATATCTCTCTCAACTTTTAAATACTTTTTTTAAAATTTATTTAAGTTATTTTAGGTTAATACCTAGAATCTACATCAAATATTCTGACATTAATTTAAAAAACTAAAAAATAAAATTTATAAACAATACTCATAAATTACACCAAACAAGAGCAAAGTTTAATACAAGAGTAGTTGCAGTTTACATAATAGAACCCTCTATGTATTATTGTCCATTATAGTAGTAGATGTACATAGTGTACATGAATGTATTTATAAGTTAACAAAGACATATATATATATATATATATATTTTTTTTTAATGGAGAAGACATATATATTGTTGACACACCATATTTCTGCTACATATATATGGTTAGGCATCATTTTCTCCTAAAAATACATGTCAAAAACACTAACACCAAAACTGGTTTTTTACCCGTTTTGTTCCTGTCCTTGGAGACTGATGGTGGTGATCGGTTTCCATATCCAGCTGGACCGCCACTTCCGCCGCCACTACCACCTCCTTCACCACCTGAACCAGTCCCGGATCCATATCCGCCTCCATGAGCTCCACCACCTCCTGTCCCATACCCAAATCCAGAACCAGTCCCGGTCCCGGACCCGGACCCTGTACCAAACCCATATCCGAAACCCTTGCCAAACCCATTTGGAGACCGTCCTGAACCTGAACCATAACCCGATCCGAATCCTGGCCTGAACTCCATCCCCAACTGTAGTCCCAGTTAGGACCATGACCAGACCCACTTCCTTCGGCCCCCGGTGCCCCCACTTGGACCAGAAGGCACCTCTGGCGACTCCACCTTTCCTCCACCACTGCCACCACCACCACCACCACCACCGTCACTGCCACCACCGTCACTGCCACCACCGCCGGCACCGGGGTTGTATGCCCATATATTGCTGGATAGCAAGAAGAAAAAGATGAGAGTAAAAGACATGATGTTGAGCTGCATTTTTTTCTCTTGTTATTTTTCTCTTTGGGATTGATATTGAGAAAGCTAGCATGTGAGTTAGTTTCAGAAGTGAGGCTATATATATAGATATAGTGCGTGGAATGGTTATTGGTGTGATATTTATTGGGTAATGGGGTTCAAATTGGTGTCAACGTGGAGGAGGACTAGAGCACCCGTGACATAACTAACAGGTACATCCCCAGTGGGTGCAATTCAGTCATGATGAGAGAGAATTACTCTCACAAATAAAATACAGAAAAATATTAATTCTGTGGTATTTTTAAAAAGGAGACAGTTCCTCTTCAGTGCACTGTGAACTGGACGGTGTTGCTTAAATCCGGGTCCATCCAGAAATGAAACCAGAATTCTGTCTCCAAATTATAATCATCGTGTGCTATGGAGTTGAAAAAGAGAATAAAGCACAAGAAAAAAAAAAATAAAAAAGATAACAAAAGAAATTAGAAAATAAAAGTGAAAATTATTAGTAAAGAGTAGAATAAAAATAGAGTGGTGATTAGTAGCTCTAAAAGTAGAGCTCTAAAAGAGCTTACTGGCACCTTCACACACCAGAAAAAAAAAAAAAAGAAAAAAAAAAGTTAAACCAAAATATCACATTAATGTGACACATACCATTACCATCTCATTAGGTCAACTCTAGACTTTTGAAACATTTTTCTTAAAAATAATACTATGTTTGGGAACTTAGGAGAGAAAAAAAAGAAATGATTACTTAAGTAATAAGAGAAAAGAAATGAAATGAAATGAAATGATTGTGATTTCTTTTATTTTTGTTTGATAAAAAAATAAAAAAAAATAAATGATTATGATTTCTCCCATTTGGTTAGATTTCATTAACGCCGTGTTTGGTTGAGGATTTGGGAGAGATTTGAAAGGAAAGTGAAAAGGTATGTGAAACTAGGTGAAATATAGGTATGTTTTATTTACATTTCACCTACCTTTTCCATTTCTTCCAAATCCCTCCTCAAACCCCAACCAAACACAAAGATAAGAGAAAAGAAAAGAAATTATTTTATGTTATATTACCAAAATAATCTTTTTATATTTTCAATCATTTTATTTTTTTTATTTTTATAAGGACAAAATTTGTATTATGAAAATAGTGGTTTCTTTTCCTTCCCAATCTCTCCACTTTTGGAAAGATTAAAAATGAGATTTATAAGAGAAATGAGTTTCTCTCAATTTCTCTCAATGTCATTTCATTTCTCTTCACTTAAGTTATCCAAACAAGTAAGAGAAATACATATTTCTTTATTTTTTTTCTTTTTTCATCAAATCACTCAATCCAAACGTAGAGGAAGAGAGTGAGGGGGTGAAGATTAAATAGGACATTTGTCAATTGGGGCTAACATACATACACACATGGAAATAGATATAAAAAAGTAGCAGCATGCACAAAGCAATTGAGCCAAGGCAGGACGCATGCAACCCTCCTGTCTACACTTGGGTCTGTCTTGGCCCATCACAAATTCTATTTTGGTAATGTAAATTATTTATTTTATTAGATATTTTGTATATTTTATTCACATAAAAAAAATTAGATCGATTTGATAATTATAATTTATTCAATTTATTATATTTGTCTTAAAAAGTAGATGATTTATTTTTAAAAACATAATTGTCACTTATTTTTTGTGACAAACGCGATAAATTGAATAAGTTAAAATTATCGATTAATTTAAATTTTTTTTTTTTGGAATGAAATACACAAAATGCCTAACAAAATGAATAAATAAATTGAATCATCAAAACCAAATCCATGGTGGGCCCATGAGCCCAAAACAACAACATTCAGTCTACTAGCTAAAATTTTATTTTAGATTAAATTTTAATCTATTTTTAGAAAGTTGGCGTCATTTCTTCTATTGAAAAACCTTTACGAAGGTAAAGATAATTATCTATACTATTGATCTAATATTATATGTCAAATTTCGCTTATAATTTTTCATTGATTGTCTTTAAATTTTAGTTAAGTTCGCTTAATAACTTAACTAATGTATTATTTTATTCTATTATTATTTGTAGGAAATGTTATTATTTAAATTATCTAATCATATTTCCTCAAGATATCTAACGCTTATATAATTTTATTAACAAAGTTGAGAAATCGGTTCTTATACCAATTTAAATATACGGTGAAACAAAAACACTTTTTAAAGATCTAATAGAAATTTAAGATTTTCTGCAATAAAATCTCAGCTAAGTAGTGTCTTTTACTAATTTATAATACTTATGAGTTTATATTTTATTTTTGTAACCCTTTTAAAGACTAAATATGTTAAAATTAAATATTTTAGAAATTTAATAGATTTAATCAACCGTTTAGGGATTAAATAGACTTTGATTTATATATTTTGGGCATTCAATACACTCAATCGATAGTTTAGGACTAAGTAGACAATTTAGAAATAGTCCATAAATAAAAAGTGAAATTAACCTTTTAAAAAATAATTATAAATTTATTTAAAAAATAAAATTTTAATTATTAATATTTATGAAATTTAGACAATTAATCACTGTACTAGGTTCCTAGGTGTTGCCATCAGTTGAATTGAAACCAAAAAAAAAAAAAAAATACACAAACGAAAAATAATGTGTATCATCTCAGGTGTCAAAGTGTGGATTTCTTTATAAAAAAATAAATAAAAATTGAGGGGTTGTTATGGCTCGATACGGATATCGTTTCGATAATTTAAATCATTCATTTTGTAAGGGTTATAATGTATATTATTTAAGAAAAAAATTAATTTGATCCAATAATTATAACTTTTTTATTTTATTACATTTGTCTCCAAAAAAATAGATGGGAAATACATATTTGAAATAGACCATCTATTTTTTTATAGACAAATGCGATAAAAAGAAAATGTTACAATTATCAGATCGTTCTAAATTTTTTCATGGATAATATACATTATAAGTCTTACAAAATGTATGATTCAGATCATTAAAATGAGACCTGTGTTTGATCCTATAAAATCCTCAAATTCTATCATATTGAGATTTCAATATAAGAAAAGTTCAACTCAATAAATAAATAAAATAAAGGCAAAAATGTAGTAGGGGTTGCAAACCCAACTGTACACAACTTGATTTTGGAAGATATAACACTAAAAAATTGTAGAAATCTTTGTCTTTCATATTGAGCCATTTTTATTTTTATTTTTATTTTTTTATTGAACTTGGCCTGAAATGTGATTTATTCAAGATAGATAACACCACCCATGATAAGCACCAATACCACTACCGCCTCAGCCAAATATAGTTACATAAAATATATGATTGCATTTCATCACTACTTTGCTAGTGCTAGAAATTTCCAAGTATATCTTATTATGAAACTATTAAATTGTCCCCCACTCTTCTTTGACATCAAACCTAATGATATGTGGTGTATTTTGTGGAAAAATTATTCACATAGCACCACGCCGACGTCCACGCAATGCATCTAACCAATGAGATCATGTAAAAAAAAATGGTTGACTAATGAGGGCGTGTAAAAAGGGTGGTTGAGATTGAGTTAATTTTACATGTTTTCTACTCTTATTAGGGAGGTGTTCGTAATGTAGGCAATTCTTAAGTGTGTAAGTGTATATTATATATATTTGTATAAATTCTCATAAATATACGTAAGTTACTTAATAAAATCAGATAAGTTTTTATAAATATTCTTAAGTTACTCATAAAAATTTGAAAATCACAACTTACATATATTTGTGAGAACTTATGTGATTTTATATGATGTAACTTATGCATATTTGTAAGAACTTACATAAATACATATGATATGCACTTTGCATACTGAAACATTTCCCCATCAGTTAAAAAAGTCAATTACAATCTTCTAAACGCATTAATTTCTTTAGCTAACGAGATAATATCAAACACACTGAATTGGTACTATGAGATTGCTCAATGGCTCTCCTATTTTGTAGGTGGGCCAAATTGACGATCTTAAGTAACTTGTCCTTTCATTATACTAGGGTCAAGTTTGGCATCTTTAAAAAAATTTAAAAAGTCAAAAAGTCACTATCCTATTTAAGTCACATCATTTTATTTAAGTCACTTCACCTCTCTAACACATCACTTCAAACCTAACCCAAATCCAATCCATATTTCATAAAAAGTAAAAAAATACACTTATTTAGTCTTCTCAAACTTGGCCTAGAAGTAAAACACACATACTGTTTGTCAAATTTAAAATAATAAATATCTATATTTTATTTTATTGTTATTAAAAGTGAACACTTCACTTAGTGCTTATGAACTTCCTTCTCTTTTGTCAAGTAGCATTTTCTTCTTGCCAAGTGTCAATTTTACACCAAAAAAGAAAAAAAAAAATAATAGTTAAAGGAGGGGCACAAGATATTTGAACCTAAAACTATTCACTTAATTTATTAAAGAACACTTTCATCACTTAAACAACATAGAAAAATATATTATGAATTCAAAATTAAAATTTATATTTTAAGCACACCCATCGTGAGCTCACACTCTTAATATATATATATATATATATAATAAAATAAATAAATAGTTGTGATTGTTTTGTAAGTGGAGATGGAGAGTGGTATGTTTTATTTTCTAAAAATAAATCTAAATTAGTTAAAAATGAAATTAACATGAAAAAATTCACTTGCCAGATGAGAAGAATAAAAACAATTTCATGACACTAAATAGTATAGAAAATAGACGATAGCTGTAGAATATTACATAGAGTATTAGTTCTTTTGGAAGCGAATGGGTGTTGGGGACCAAACCCAGCCTAATTCACATTTAATTAAGAGGCACTTCCGGGGATAAATTTATGGGCATTTACACACAAGTCTTTATTTATAAATTTATATTTTATTAAATTTTAACTATAATTTTTTAGACATTCAAGTCTCATTAAATTTTTAATGGTCAAAATTACTCTTCAAATAACGATTGTTCATCATTTATAATTATCTATAAAAAAACATGATAATTTAACATTTGTTTTGATTTTCAAAATTTTAAAACATCTACTTTGAAAAAAAAGTGATTAATTTTACAATGACACAATTTGAAAAATGGTCGAAATGGTCCTTCAAACATCACCTTTGTAATTTGGAGGACACAACGATAACTTTATTCACTTATAATAAGTGAGTAAATTTAAAATGTTATCTTTATCAGTGTAGTTAATAAATTTACAATGATAACTTATCGTGATATGGTGATTATATAGATCGGCAACGGTGAAATGTAGATCTACGATGGTAAAATGTAGATCGGCGACGATAGAGTGTAGATTTGCAACGATAGTTGAAATAGTTGGTAAACTGTGGTGGTATCCACATAACAACGGTGGTGGTGGTGGGTGGACAACAACGATGTGGTGGTAGCAAGTAGACGACGACGACGGTGGTGGTGAGTGGATGGTGACGGCGGCAAACAATAGCTGTGTGAAGTGTTTGAAAAAAAATAGTTGAGAGATAGAGAGAGAAAAGAGAAGAGAAGTTGAAAGATATCGTAGGATTTATTGATGCATTCAAAAATTTAATAAGATTTAATGGTATTTAAGTCTACTTAATGGGACTAGTTGGTAATTATTCCTTTAATCCGAAAATGGCCTTGATAGCATTTTTGTGATAAATCAAATCAGAGGGCATTTTGGTCAATTTAATGAGGAAAGCATTTAGTTAAGAAAATTGGCAAATTAAGATTAGATAATTAGTGGCTGTGCCCCTACACCTTTTGAGTAAAATAAAGGTTTGACTTTTCTTAAATTATCATTTTAATTTGAGAAAACGCTTAGGTTTGGTAGTTTCATTTTAAAAATCGATTACAATGATTCAACTTGACTTTTTTTAAGTGTGCAACCTCAAGGTTGCATTATGTGCCACTTACACAAAAAGTGTAAGTGGAAGGTGAAAACAAAAGCATGACTGCAAACAGAAAAGGCGTAAGTGTAAGGCATAAGTTGCACACCATAACAGGACCCTTCGAACTTTCACTTTTTAAAATTTGTTTAGTAAAATATTCATGTAAAAAATAAGATAATTGAACGTCGATAATTATATATTTTAATCATATTTATTTTTTTAAAAATAGATGACAAATATAATTTCAAAAATAAATATTTATTTTTGTAATACAAATTTAATTCAAACCTATAGCCATCGATATTCGATCATTTTGATTTTTTATATGAATATTCTATTCAAAGAGTGATAAAAAGTAAATAATCTAGATTATAAAAAGTAGTCCCAAAATAAATCTATCAAGTCTAAATACTCTCTCAAGTTAAAATGACTAATTTAAGAGAAATCAAACCCTATAAAAGTGTAATGTTAAATAGATTTTGTAAATAAAAAAAAAAAAAACACTTTTCAAAAAACACTTTTCAGAAAATTTTACTTTCTTATTTTTTGTATTTTTTTTGTTTTTACTGAATTCTTTTAATATTTTAAGTAATTTTTTTTACTTTTTAGATACAACTAACATAAATACACCTAACAAGTAAAAAAATTGTAAAAAAAATCTTTTAAAAATTCACTAAATACCAAAAATACAAGAATTCAGTACATTTTTTTTTATATTTTTATGTATTTATTAAAATTTTAAAATATTTTTTTAAAAATTTTTTATTTTTTCGATACATCTAAGTAAAGTGCATCTAAAAAAGTAAAAAAAATGTTTAAAATTTAAAAAATATTCACTAAAAACAAAAAAACACGAAAATCAAAAAAATCAATTTTCAAAAAACTTAATTCAGAAAACTCAAACCAAACACTTATTGGTGTTGTATCCATCATCATATATCTTTCAAGCGAATCTTGTTTTAATTTTTAAAATTTTAAATGGGATACATTATGGTGCAATATATGCCCCTTATAACTAAAAAAATTGATAAAATTTTAATTTTTTTAAGTCATAACTAAAAAAATATCATAACTAAACATAATATGAAACATAACTAAAGAACTCATAAGTTATAATTAAAAATAATGTCATAACTAAAAAAAAATTGACTATAATTAAAGAGAAAAATGACATAACGAAAGATGCATATAATTTACTCTTTTTAAAGTGGTGTATATTAAAATTTTTATATTATATTACATAACACAATAGTTAGTGAAAAAAAATTATAAAATCTTTCAAATAAAAATCACAACTTTTCTACTGCACAATAATTAGCTTGTTTGATTCGAGTTATTTTAATTCACTTTTCAGAAAATTAAAATTTTTTGTTTTCATATTTTTTTTTAATTTTCATTGATTTTTTTTAATATTTTAAGAAATTTTTTAAATTTTAGATACACCAAGTATTAATATGTTGAAAAGTATAATAAATGTGGAAAAAATTTTACTAAATACCCAAAAATATAAAAATTTAGTATATTTTTCGTATTTTTGTATATTTATTGATTTTTTAAATAATTTTTATAATATTTTATTTTTAGATACATCTAAGTAAGATGCATCTAAAAAGTAAAAAAATAAAATCTTTAAAATATTTACTAAAAATATAAAAAAATAAAAATTAAATTTCTAAAAAATTAAAATCAAACACTGTAAATATTATCTAGTTACATGTCGGCCAAAAAAAAATGTTACTTGTGAAATAGTGGGCAGTGGATAAAGAACTTTGACCAGTTTCTATGGTATTACAAACTAATACGGCATGAAAGCGATGAGATCTTGACACGTGTGTACCACTTCTACATAAAATAATCATGATTCATGATCTTTGTCACCACCAATATCTTTTTAAAAGCACACGTGTTTAATTATTAAATATTTGGGTAAATTACATAAACACCTTTTGAGATTTGGTCTAATTACTATCCATTCCTTAACGTTTTGGAAATTACATTTTCATCTTTGTAGTTAATAGTCTCATTTCACAAACCCCCTACTTATATAAAAAGTAACAACTCTTAATAGAAAAACAGAGAAAATTACATTAAAAAAAAGTAAACGAAAGGGAGAAAAAAAAAAGAAAGTAAAGCAAAGCGAAAAAAGAGAGAGTACATGAGTTCAACGATCTCTTTTCATAACGAATAAATTAAACTAAGGAATTAAATTATCAATAATAAATAAAATTGGGTTTACTGAATTGGGAAAAAAACTAGGGCAAAGAGTCCACCACTAGCCACGTAATTAGGGTTTCCAATTGAAATCAATTATGATATGGTTTGAACGAAATAATGCTTTGCAACTACAAGTTCAAAGCATTTAACAAGAAAATCATCACATTCAATGTACGAGCACGAACCATCTCAAGTAGTATGAACCGTTCACTCTAAACTAGGGTAGTGACACGACTCGTCCCTCGTAGTATGATTCGTCTGATACCTTGAATGTGAAAGAATATAAAACTCTTGTATGGATAACATTCAATAATCACAGAAAGTTAAATATTCGAAGAGATAATAAAAATATATATATGAACTTCTAAATCACCATACAATTGTTCAAACCTTTACATAATTAAAAATAAAAAAGAAAACAAAATAATTACATGGCTAGGGTTTCATCAAAATCCTAAAAAGGAGACTAGCCACTCATGGATGAGTGGAAGAAGGTAGATGGAGAAGAAAACACCATGGGAGACATCCTTGAAACTTTTTGTTTCTCTTCCCTTCCAAACCCTAGCCTCTTCCTTTAGGTCAAAATAACTTCAGAACCCTAGAAAAGCCTTTTCCTTTTCTTTTTTATATTTCTACTCATTTCCAAACAAGTTTAAAACATCGGTTTGACTTTTTCAAAAAGTCAACTCGCCCAAATTTTGTCTTTACCCATTTTATGCTCGACAATGTACAACCCGATTGACATTCAACACATATAAAGTATACAGCTTTGACCAACAAGTGAAGTTAAGAGATACTAATTAACGGCCTCAATGATGTACAATTCGACCTTAATCGGTTAGTGTAATTTCAAATGTCAATGGGTGATATGTATTAAACCCAAACCTCAGGGGGTGTAAGTGTAATTTACCCTAAATATTTATAGAGATAATTGTTGAAAAGTATAATCCAATAATTACTTAAGGCATTAGATTCAATGAATATTTTTTATTAATAAAAAATTATAAAATAGTTTGGTGAAAAGTCTTTTTATTAATTTTAGAGGATATTTTATTTTTAATTTTACCTCTTATCTATATGTTGAAAATTTTAAATTATTTGTTCAAACCTTTTAATATGTTCAAATTTTTTTATACATTCAAATTTATTTTCTATCGATTTAAATTTATGTTTATTTGTTCAAATTTACATCTATCTCATCCAAATTTTTAATTATTTGTTCAAAATTTTAACTATCTGCTTTCTTTCTATTCTCATTTCTCTCTCTATCTGTTGAAAAATAAATAAATCTATCTATTGCAATCATCATCAACAACAATAGCATCTCTCTCACTCCTCACCAACAAATTCAAACAGATCACCTATACACTGAACATATTACCGACAAATTTCGACAGGTTTGCAATCATTATTAACAACAATAGCATCTCTCTCACTTCTCACCAATAAATTTCAAAAGATCACTAACAAATTTCAACAGGCCACCCATACACACCCAACAGAACGGTGAGATTGGAGGCTACGATGGCTTCGTGATCACTAGAAGTTGCATCTTCGCTATTGTCTTTATCAACTCCACTGTAGATCTAAAAATGAGCTTAAAAACTAGAGAGAGAGAGAGAGAGAGAGAGAGAGAGAGAGAGAAGTTGAGATTTGAAAAGGGAACTTTCAACATAAATCCAGATATTTAGACAGATCAAATCTGGATTTCTAGAATGAGAAACTACGATAGAAAGTTTAGAGAGAGAAAGAGAGAAATGACAACTTCACGCCAACTTCAACAAGTATTTCACGGCGAGTTTTTGGTCTAATAATTGGTTCTCTAGCATTTTTTTCGGCCAGCTTCTTCAACACCGGCATGATGGTGATGGATTTGGAAAAGTTAAGGCAGTCACATCCATGAGTGGTCAGATCTCCAGTGACTCCAGTAATGCCGATAGTGGAGGTAATAGGCAAATGATAGTGGCGTTGCTGGAAATAGGTCGTGAAATCGTCGTCGATATGGAGAGTGTTGTTGTCGAAGGTGGTGGTGAAGTAGCGGGAGCCGGAGGCAGTAACAAAGATCTCACATCGATGTCAGGGAAGCCACAAAACAACGGAGTCTGACGATGGAGGGATTGTGACGATCAGAATGACGGAGAACAAAGGCAGATAGATAAGAGAGCAGAGAGAAGGTTAGGGTTTAGAGAGAGAGAGAGAGAGAGAGAGTTTGTGATTATATGACAGTATTGGGACCTAGGAGTGTAAAAATGGCCCACGGCCTATGGGCGGCCCGAAGTGGGCCTAGTCCAATAAAGCTCGGCCCCGAGTCCACTCGATCCGGGCCAGGCCATCATTTTGAAGCTCGACTCGGCCAGTGGTCCGCCCATCGGCCACTTAAGACCCACTCAAAGCCTATCCGAGGCCTAGTGTTATTTTTGATAGAAAAAAATAAAATTTTGATGAAAAAATAAAAAAATAAAAAATGTTCAAGCCCCGTCCAAGCCCGAGCTCAGGCCCAGGCCCGTCCAAGCCTGCCCAAGGCCCCCCCAATACACACACAAAAAAGCATTTTTAAAGAAGTGATTAATAATATTTTATTACATCTAATGAGGCTTAGAGTTTGTAAAATATTAAATAAATGCTCTCTTTATCCCATTTTATTAAGGGAAAGTTTGGGGATTCTGACTTATTCACGTAAAAATTTTTTTATAGGCAATTATGTGATGCAGATTAATTTGTGCAGTGTGTGATCTACATGTAGGGTGTGGTGAAAATTAATTTTTGGGTTGATAAGAGTGAGTTTGTAGTATTATTGTTTTGTTAATCCTATTTTTCATCTTAGGATGTCCCAAATATTAATTTTATTTGAAAAGTCAAAATAAAAAATATTTAGTTTTTCAAAACAATCCTTTTAAATGGCTAGAAATGTATTAAAAATTGAAATAGAAGGACATTATTGGAACAAGTGTTTTAAAATTTGAATTCAAATGCAATGACTACGAGTAATTCTATTTACACACACTAAATCCTCTCAATGCACATCTTTTCTCTAGACACATAATGAATTTGAAATCTTATGATTTGCTCAATACACATCCTACCCTACTAAAAATACCCTCATCTTCTTCATCATTTAAACCCTAACCCTAGCCTCGTAATCCTTATTTTCTTCATTCATCAATGATTAACCACCACCTCCTCTGCCGAAAAATTGTACCGCCACCTCCACTCATCCTTCTACCTTCGTCGGCTGCCATTACCAATCCATTTACTTCACAGCATCTAGTTTCACTATCCACTATTTCTTTATAAACCCTAGGTGACCCCCATAGTTACACCTCTTCATCTGCCATGAATATGGGGTCTTTCTGTGAAGAGGTTAAGGAGGATGATATCGAATACAAAGTTGGGAAAGATGGGGCTACAGAAAAAGTAGTCGAGGTTGCTGCCAAATGAGTGGTAGGGGATTACGGCTTAGGAATTAAGGTTTTAAATGAAGAAGACAAGATTATTTTGATAATTTTATTTTTGGACAAAACTGTAATAAAAAAAAGATTCATTAAGTATGTGCACAAAGAGTATAGAGTGTGTGGAAATAGAATTACCCAATGACTACATGTCCTCTAAAAAGTTAGAATTTTCAAAAAAGACTATCAAAATGAGACAGAAAAATATTATTTTTAAAATTTTGTTAACAATGATACATTAAATGTTACTAAAAAACTCCACTATCATAAAAAATAATAAAAATGATATATGTCGAGTTATACAAATTTAATAAGACTAAATATCCTATTTCTTTTTCCTTTTTGTTTCTTCTTTACCGTTATAAAACTTTGCAACTTCTTTTCCTTAACCTTTGTCAACACGTAGCAACATTGGAAGTGTTGCCTTTGTAAGACTGGTTTAAGAATTGATTATTTTAGTTAATATTTTAATTTTTAATAAAAAGACGTTTAGAAAAATAAAGAGAATAATTTCATGACTTGTAGTGATTCTTTGACTATTTTATCCACTCTCCAAACAAGGCTTTAGTAACAAAATGGAAAAGTCAAGATAAAGTAGTAAAAATCACGAGTTATAGTAGTTATGCTATGAATGTTATGTTGCAAATTTTATGAAATAATGTTGTAATATGGTACATACTGAAAAAATTAAAATTCCCGATATATTGATTTGTGATTATGTATCAATTTTAACCAGTAAATAGCAATCCCAATCAAACAATCAAAGTCAAATCGACACAACGATTTACGGAAAAAGTCACAATTGAGCGCCTTCAATTGTGATAAAAACAACAAGCAAAAGCCACAAAACAATCCACTAAGAAGACAAAAAAAAAAAAAAAAAAAATTACGTAAGGGTACTCTCAATTACCTAGCAAATCCATGCCCGAATCGAACCGACCTCTATGTGCCTCTTCTAGCCCCGCTTTCACCTCGGAATTGTCTTGCCCAACGCTGAATCCACAACACCGATATCAAATCCACGACGATGAGTCACTCTGGAATCCATCAAAGCTTCAGGTCCAAATTCTCCAGAATCTATCGAAGAACAACTCTCTCTTTTGTATTGAATAAATAAAACAACCCCCTTTGATATAATCCACTTTTTTCATGATATAAACTCTTATAGATATCAAAGGAAACAAGCAAAGAAGCTCCAGATGAAAACCCTAATACACAAGAAGAAGATTTGAAAGTTGTGTCCTAAAAACTGAGTTAATCGTAGCTTTATAGCAGACATAATCACAATCACTGCTCGAGTGGTGTGGCTTAAACGCGTGTTTCTGAACAAGTGCCTTCACTAGAGCGATGGAAAGTTTGCTCGAGAGTAAAATCTCAACTCCTAGTACTTTTGCAGGTGAGTGAAACTTTTGAGAGTATTACATTTTCGCTCGATCCCTGAATTAGTCAACGAAGTGGCAAACATGATAAGATTAAGAAGGCACAATTCGGGTTGGATTCGTATCTAAATACTCATAGCCTCACTGAAATAAAAGAACGAATAAAATTACAACTGAAAGGAGTTTTGTCATACGGGATTACCAATTACAAAAACCTAACAATCTCCCCCTTTGGCAATTCCGTAACAAAACGCACCTAACAATCAATAAAATCCTAATCACCCCAACCCATTACAGCTAACAAAAACAAATTTGTTTGTCAAGGTCATGATCTGCAAAACAACTATTAGTGCTATAAGAGTATATGAAAAAACAATAAATATATGACAAGATTATCTTGAACCATGAGATGGAAATATGAATAGATGAAAATTGGAGATTTTAAGGACATGCAAAGATGAATACATGAAAATCCGAGAAAAAATAACACTAAAAAAAAATTTCAAAATTCTCCCTCTTTTTGTCATGAATTGACAAAGAAAGCTCAATCAACCAAAGCAAGATCATAAACCATACAAGCAGGGATAAGATGATGTAAAAAAGTAGCATGCAAGAAGTAAGTAATTAAAAAGCAGTGCATAGCAACATGCAAACCAACTAATGACAAAAACCTAACACATAAAATTAAGTTTTTACTGTTACTCTTTGGCGACCAAAAAATTGGTCGGAAAATATAAAGTTTTGGTGACTAAAAAAATTTAGTCATGGTACATTCATTTTTTTCTAACGAAAGAAAAACTAGTCGCCAAATGTCTACTTTTGGTGACTAACATTTTGGCCATTGTTAGAGTTGGTTTGGCTTCTAAATAATTTAGTCGTTGTTACTAAACTCTTTGCTGACAAAATTTGACATTAGGCGCCAAAGGTGCCAAAATTTGAGTGGGAAAATAAAAGCTATTGGCGCCTGCTTAGGAATACAAAGCACTTTCTCTCACACACACAATCGCTACCACCAAACCTCACCTCACTTCACCGCAGTACTTACCACTGTGAAGCATTCGATGTCGATATCGCCATCGCCAAAACACCACCGCCACCTCCTCAATACAAGTTATCTCTCTCTCTCTCGCTTTCCCTATTCCCAAATAGTATAAAACTTGCCATATCCCCTTTCACTCTTATTTCCCAAATCTATCTCGATTTCTCTCTCTCTCTCTCACTCTCTCGATTTTGCTCTTGATATTTCTCGATTTTGCTTTGTTTCTCGGTTTATAAATTGCCATGGTCTTCAAGAAGAGGCCTCCAATGGTATGAACTCTCTCAACTTCTTTATCTAGTAATCTCTTCGTTCTCCTCATTTCTCTGATCTCCTCTCTCTTTGTTTCTTTTTATTTTATGATCCTAATCTACTTCTAGGGTTTGGATCGACATATTCACCAACTCTTCTCTTGCTTGATGTTGCATGTCGTGATTTTGAAATGGTTAATTCTCTCCCTCTTTCATCAATTCTGTTATTTGAATTGTTATGTTCGGTTGTGTGTGTTGAGTTTTGATCGGGATTGCTAGAATTGATCACCTAAGTTTGTTGATGCTCATGCTCTATTTTTTCCCATCTATTGCTTCAAATTCATACAATAGATGAGAGGTAATTTTAGTGTTTCGTATATGTTTGTGATGTCATTGAATAGAAATAATGATGAGATTGAATATATCTTAGCAATCTGTGTGTTTTATCCACAAAACCTAGGATGTCTAAGAAATTCTTTGCATTGAAATAGATTGAATTAATTTTTCTTAGGTTTTGTATCTAAAGAAAAATGTTTTTCTATGTTTGGTATATAATTCTAGTTTAAATTGAATATAAATGCTAGGTTTTGTTTGTGGTTAGAAATTGATTGGTTAAAGAACTTTATGCCCTGTTAGATAGAGCATCTCCAATCCTAATACATGATTTAAAATGTTGACAATATGAGAACTCTAATTTTTTTTTTTGTCACTTTAGTGCTCATTAAAGAGCATAAAACAAGGGGGAGAAAATGAATTGGGCTCAATTGATTTGAATGTGATTCTATTTCTAAACTTTGCACATTCTATTAAAATTTTATGATATATAATACTAGCTATCACTGTCTATGATAGAGGTTTTTAGAGCTCTAAAATTATATAAAAAATTTACATGACTCATGAGATTTTTAAGCAAATTTATACCAAAAACTCAAACCTTATAGTACATCTAAATTTATATAACTCATCAATGAGAGAGTGAGGGCAGGAGAGGGAGATAGAGAGAAGAAAGCAGGAGTTAGAGAGGTGTGACAGAGGGGCAAAGAGAAAGCTTGAGAGACCATTGAGAAAGTCAGAGGGGAGTGAGAAAGAAAAGAGATTGAATGAGAGAGGGAGGATGCGATGGAGAAATGGGAAGGTAACCAAGTGAGATGGAGACTTTCTTTTGAATCAATGAGAGTGAGACATCTATTATTTTTTTATAACAATCAATGACAATGAGACTTCAATGGTATTTATCAACCCAAAAAATAAATTAAAAAAATGGAGAACTCATTAGTGAGAAACCTTGTATAAATGTGCTACTATCTTGATAGTGCTTCTTGTTGAAATCAACGGACTATAGAGTGGTGAAGTCTTATGATCATAAAAAATAAATAAAAATAAAATAAAATAAAGAAGAAACATGTGGTAAGCTGTACTATTTTGTCCTTTTTTAAAAGAAAATTTAATTTTAAATACTTATAGCTAGCCATGTTTTGGAGATGCTTTTCATCAATCAAACTATAATTGTATCTCATATAATTCATTGGCTACGGGGATCTTCTAACCCCATGAGATGTCAGGATAATTCTTTTATACCCATTCTCTTAAGTTGTGAGAGTTTCTCTTTCTTTGTAGACTTGGTAGCTTGATTCTTGAAGCATCTCATTTAACCTTTCTGTAATATATATTTTTTAATATAAAATTTCTTTAACCAAAAAAAGAAGTTTTCTCTAATCAATTTTGTGTTAAAGGTACTATATGATGATGGAGATGTAGAAGTGCTCTGTTTAGAAAGAGCACTAGAAGCTTATTGACAATGGTCACAAGCCTAGGAAGGTTAGATTTCTAGTGTCTCCTATGTGTGAAGCTACAAACTTGTAGATAATCTAAGGAGAAAAATAAGTTTTTGAGCAGTTCACAGAAAAACAAAAAAATCAATTGATATGTGAGTTGGAGATTTCATTCCAAGTGCTGTTTTGAAAAAAAAAATATAACTAATACTTTATGGTTTTCATTCTTATGAAGACTATTCAGTTTAACAAATTTGATTACAGACTTTGAAATAGGTTGGATACAGATTTATAAAAGCTTAGATGCAGAGTTAACTATCCTGCCTTTGAAGTTCACTGATCCTATAATTGAAATGAGTAAACAATTGGTCCATCGAATAAGGATAAGAAGCAAGCATTTTATTGCCCTTCACCTAAGGTAATCTCTCTCTCTCTCCCCCTCCCTCCTTGTTTAGGTTCTGGTTGCTGTTTAATTATTATGGGCTACTAATTGCTGATATGGGTTCATCAATATGTTTTCTTTTCTTTTCTTTATGCCCTCCTGCTGTTGTTATTCTTAATGTGTACAAAATAGTAATATGTTCCCTGCATATCTGATAGAGGCATTTTAGTTATTACTGCATAGTTCAACTTGATTTCTTACTTATTAAAATAGAGCAGATTCGGAATGAGGTTGCCATGGGGTGATTTTGATCTTCTTTTCTGAAGTATCATTTATCTTTTAAGAGTTTAGTTCAGAAGTTCTTTATTAGAAAATTTCTATCATGCCATATTCAGTTTAAATTGTTTCACAACAATTTAGTTTAATACTAACGAACTTTTTAATGGTATTGCTTTTATCTCTTGGTTTTTGGTATTCTTTGTCATTTTTGCCAAGTGAGTTCAGAATTCAAACTCAAGCTATTTGAGTGTACAGTTTTGTTTCAGCCGCCAGTTTTGGATCTCCATTAATCGAGCTGACTACATGGCCTTATGCTTGCGCTTCATTACTATAAGCATATTTAAATGGATCTTTCCGACCTATATATTGTCATTGTGGACCTTCAGAACTGGTTGATCAAACGTAGACTGTTGTATAGCAGTTTTGGACAGTTCTTCAACATAAGCTCACAGCATAGTGTTTTATCTAATCATGAGATTAGTTTTTGGGGGCCATGACTTGAAACACATACAACTGTGTGGGGGCCAAGAATTGGGAGTCGTAGAGATTCTGGATAGTCGAATCTCGGAGAGTCGAGATTCGAAGCACTCGGCAATTGGCTCGAAAGCTCAAATCCAACCCTACTCGGCCAAATAACAGATTAAGTAAGGGGCCGAGTGAAGATCGGTCTATTATAAAATGTACCGAATATGAGGTGGGAAATGGATCTAATCCCGAGGTCCAAAGAAGAAAAGATATAAATAGAAGAAACATCAGCCAGAAGGTGGGAGGTGAGAATTGTTGTGCTTAACTTAGAATACAAGCATTCTTCAGTGTGGGTACTGACTTGTCCGTCGGAGTGCTAATTCCGGCACCCCCGACTAGAGTGTTTATTCCTTTTCAGGTGACCAAAAGAGGATCACGAGCGTTCTCCAGGATCAGAAGAGTATTTCCAAACCACTTCTCCACAATTGGCGCCGTCTGTGGAATACTCAAGCACATCCATGGCAAGCGTGACGGAAGATCCTCCGACAGTCACTATCGACCCTATACCGCAAGATGAAACCACTCTAACAAACATGCTTGAAACAGAGACTATCGCCGCAAGACGTGCCTCGAATTTCGCCTCACCCTCGACTTCGGAGCACGAAGCAATGCAAGCGATCCTGGAACAAGCAAAGCAAAATGAACAAAGATTGGAGAACATGATCGCAGAGAACGAACATCTCCGTCAGGATTTGGCCTTGGAGGTGGCGAAGTCCAAACATGCTGCATACCAAGGCCCGGAATGACCCGTGAGGGCAACTAGTCGATGATCTCGAGCCCGACAACAAGATACTGATAGCGATTTCGACTCATTATCCTCAGAGCCCAAGAAGAAGGGACGATCTGAACTTTCCAGTTTTTTTGAAGAGAGTCCCCGTACAAGGCGTAAGCGAAAAAGAAACAGCTCAGATGATGATCAACACGATCCTTTTGTACGACGGATTGCAAAGGCAATGCTATCCAAGAAATTCAAAGCATCGTCATTCACCTTGTACGATGGTAAAGGCAACCCAACCAAAGCAATAGCCTTGACACAAGATTCACATTCGCTCTGCATGATCCATATGATATACAGCTTGCCAATGTCATCGGTGGTGCACGCGATTCAGTAGAAGTCTAACCTTCAAGAGCAACTTACTACGGCTAAACGGCCCCATGAAGCCGAGGTTATCACTTTTGATGATTCGGATTTGGCCGGAGTAACACTGCCCCACATTGATCCTTTGGTAATTGAGTTACGCGTGAACTGATTCACAGTTGAGCGCGTACTCATTGATCCGGGGAGCACATCAGAGGTTATGTACTACAAGACATTCACCAAAATCGGCTTCTCCGAATCGGATCTCTCTCCGGCCCCTTATCCACTATTTGGCTTCAATGCCAATCCAGAGTACCCGTTGGGAAAAATCAGACTTCCCGTTCGAGTAGGTTCCTGAACAGTGGATGTGGGATTCTTGGTCGCTGTTGCTGCCGCCAGATAATCTCATCATGAGGTGATCCTGGTTGCATACTATGCGAGCCGTGCCTAGCACCTATCATCAGCTGCTCCGCTTCCTAACAGAACGCGGTATTGAGCAAATCTGTGCTTCCAGAAATCGGCACAAGCATGTTATCTCCTTGCTGAGAAAACGCCAAAGGAACTACAGGTGAATTCTATTGAGTTGCCGGATTGAGAAATTCTCGACGATGTTGGGTGGCTCTCAAATGAAAAGGCAACTGAAGACTTAGAACGAGTTCAAATCGATGGAAACCTAGACAAGTTCTTCATGGTCGGTGCCTCTTTGAATCAGGCCGATAGACAGTAGCTAATATCTTTCCTACTCAGTAACCTCGATGTCTTTGCATGGACTCTGTACGAGATACCGAGTATAGATCCGTCAGTTTCACAACACCATTTGAATGTCGATCCTAAGTGCAAGCCGATCATTCAGAAAAGTCGGCGGTCAACTGTAGAGCACACTGCCGCCGTTGTTAAGGAGGTTAACAGGCTGCTTGATACCGGAGCAATTACGGAGGTGACTTACCCTACATGGCTCTCTAATACAGTGGTGGTGAAGAAGAAAAATGGGACTTGGCGAGTGTACGTTGACTTCACGGACGTAAACAAAGCCTGCCCAAAGGATTGTTTTCCTCTTCCTAGGATAGACCAGCTTGTAGATGCTATGGCGCGCCATCAGCGTATGAGCTTTCTTGATGCCTATAAAGGTTATCATCAAATCGCTATGCATCCGGAGGACCAAGAGAAAACTGCATTCCTCACCCCTAGAGGAACCTACTGCTATAAGGTAATGCCTTTTGGGTTGAAGAATGCAGGGGCAACCTACCAGAGACTAGTCACCACCATGTTCAAGGAGAAACTCGGCAAAACTATGGAAATGTACATTGACGATATGGTGGTCAAATCCAAAGAAGAGCATAATCATATAGCCGATCTGGAAGAGACATTCGGTATCCTACGCAAATATGAAATGAAGTTGAATGCTTCCAAATGTGCGTTTGGTATCGGCTCTGGCAAATTCTTGGGTTACATTGTCAACCACAGAGGAATCGAAGCCAACCCAAGGCAAATCACAACAATCCTCAAGCTCAGCTCCCCTCGTTCAGTAAAGGAGGTTCAAAAGTTGATGGGGATGGCCAAACGACTCAACAGTTTATCGCTTGGTCCACGATCGTTCGACAATTCTTTCATACACTATGGCGGTAAGGCCTTTGAATGGTCCGCCGAAAAGCGGCCGCTTAACGGCTCAAGACCTACCTCCGCCAAGATTACTCGACAACACCTCTCGGGCGACCGCCATTTTGTACCGAGAAGTTTCGATCGAGCCACAAGACCGTATTGATAAAGGAAAAGTTGGGGGAGCAGCGACTAGTGTATTATGTGAGCAAGGCAATGGTTGACGTCGAAACACGCTACCTTTCGCTGGAAAAGCTCATCCTAGCCCTAGTTATGGCTGTAAAGCTCATGCATTACTTAGGGGCATAGCATTGGGGTGCTGACAGATTATCCCCTCCGATCAGTACTACGCAGTGCGGAAGCATCTGGACGTGTTTCAAAGTGGGCTCTGGAACTTGGCCAGTACGATATTCAATTTCTACCCAAAACCTCAATCAAGGGACAGGTGCTTGCCGACTTTATTGCCGAATTCACTTGGGGCCTTGCCGACTTCAAGTCTGATGTCGCCGACTTCAACTCTGATGAAATTCGACCGAAGCCGAACTGGAGGATTTATGTTGGGGACATTTGGTAGTTGTATTGTGATGGATCGTCCAATCAGCGGGGTAGTGGAGCTGGAGTTGTAATCATGACCCTTGACGACGCAATAATTGAGCAGGCCGTCAAGCTCGGCTTCGAAGTATCAAATAACGAAGTCGAATACGAAGCCCTTTTAGCAGGTTTGCGGAATGCGCATATTCTGGGTGCTCGGCGTCTGCTTGTGTTTTGCGACTCAAAACTGGTGATCAATCAGCTAAAATGGGAGTATGCGGCAAGAAATGACCGTATGGCGGCCTACATGAAAACGACCAATTCCCTGTTGGCAAAATTTGACCATCATGAGTTGAACCAAATAACACGTGATCAGAACACCCATGCAGATGCCTTGGCTTGCCTAGCCTCCGCAATCAACTCAGAGATTAAACGGACCATCGAAGTAGGATTCATCCTAGAGCCAAGCATTGGCCCTTCGGAGGAATTCCAAATCAACGTTATAGAATCTGCACCAAGTTGGATGGATCCCATTGTTGCATTCCTATCTTCTGAACAACTCCTAGAGGACAAGAAAGAAGCACACAAGCTGCGAAACAAAGCCATGTGATACTACTTGGATCCGCAAGGAAGGCTTTATAAAAAGTCACTCTCTGGCCCATATTTGGAATGTATGCACTCGGACAAAGTCGGGGAGCTTCTGACTGAGATACACGAGGGCAGTTGTGGCGCCCATTCTGGCGGACGCTCTTTGGCTCATCGAGTTATAACGCAGGGGTATTATTGGCCGACAATGAGAGCGGATGCCGAGTGTTATGCAAAAAAGTGTGAACAGTGCCAGAAATTCTCCCCATTAAACCATCTGCCTGCTGAATAGTTGAACTCTATCACCAGTTCTTGGCCGTTCGCCCAGTGGGGACTTGATATCGTAGGACCATTGCCGAGGGCCCCAGGGAACAAGCGAAACCTGATCGTCGCAACAGATTACTTCACGAAATGGGTCGAAGCTGAGGCATTAACATACATTTGAGATACTGAAGTTAAGCGCTTTGTGTGGAGGAACATCATAACATGATTCGGCATTCCCAGAGCTCTTATCTCATACAACGGCACCCAATTTGATTGTGGCGTATACCGAGAGCTGTGCAGCAAGTATGGTATTCGGCCTTATTTTTCACGGCTTACCCCCAAAGCAATGGCCAAGCCGAAGCCTCTAATAAATCCATCTTGGACGGCATCAAGAAGAGACTGGAGAAAGCCAAAGGCAAATAGGTCGAAGAATTGCCGAGTGTACTATGGGCTCATCGAACTACACCGAGAAGATCGACTGGAGAAACGCCGTTTGCCCTATGCTTTAGAACCCAGGCAATCTTACCCCTGGAGATTGGCCACCAGACACTCAAGTCGCAAGTTTATGACACATGCCGAAACGACATAATGCTGGCTTTGGATTTGATTCTAATCGAAGAACGAAGAGACCAAGCCCTTGTGTCCATGGCACGGTACTAGCAGCAGCTGGCAAAGTCATATAATCAATGGGTTCAATTGTGCCGCTACACACCAAGATAATTGGTCCTGAAGAAGGTGCTTCCAGCTGACAGGAAACCGGCCAATGAAAAATTGGGTCCTAACTGGGACAACCCCTACCAGATTGATTCGATCGCCGGAGTAGGGGCATATCGGCTCAAAGACATGTCAGGAAGGAGTCTGCCACGGCCCTTGAATTCCATGCATTTACGTAAATTTTATCATTAACCGACTTGTGGGACATGATGCTTGTTCCGAACTATTCGCTATGTACATCTCTTTTTCTGTAATACAAAGATTGCCATTCACCTACTACAGAATCTAGTTCAAAGATGTTCCGATTAAAGCCTCCAGATTCGGAGCGCCCTTCGTGGATATCACGATTGGCCAATTAAAGTCTCCGGATTTGGAACCCCATCGGCGAATGACATCTTTGGGCCGATAAAGCCTTCGGATTCGGAGCGCCCTTCGTGAATATCACAATTGGCCAAATAAAGTCTCTGGATTCGGAGCCCCATCAGCGAATAACATCTTTGGGCCGATCAAGCCTCCGGATTCGGAGTGTTCCTCGTGGATATCACGATTGGCCAAACAAAGTCTCCGGATTCGGAGCCCCATTGACGAATGACTTCTTTGGGCCGATCAAGCCTCCGGATTCGGAGTGCCCTTCGTGGATATCACGATTGGCCAACTAAAGTCTCTGGATTCGGAGCCCCATCGGCGAATGACGTCTTTGGGCCGACAAAGCCTCCGGATTCAGAGCGCCTTTCGTGGATATCACGATTGGCTAAATAAAGTCTCTGGATTCAGAGCCCCATCGGCGAACGACGTCTTTGGGCTGATGAAGCCTTCGGATTCGGAGCGCCCTTCGTGGATATCACAATTGGCCAAATAAAGTCTCTGGATTCAGAGCCCCGTCGGCGAATGACGTCTTTGGGCCAATCAAGCCTTCGGATTCGGAGTGCCCTTCGTGGATATTACGATTGGCCAAATAAAGTCTCCGGATTCGGAGCCCTATCGGCGAATGACGTCTTTGGGCCAATGAACCCTTCGAGTCGTACGTAACACAATGATGTCGATTAAATTAGGCTGAACAATGTCCATTCAATCGTCCGAAACACGTTTATTCAAACATTTATATAATAAAACGCATGCAAGCACGTGTGTGCCGAACAAAACTTCTAACAAAACATTGAAAATAAAATGCTTTTTTATTCGACCAACCAATAATCACATAATCTTAGACGCAGTCCGCGTTTGAACATTTATAACGAATATTTTTATTCGGCGTCTCCCTTATCATCACTCTTTTCAACTTCAAAGGCGGAAAAGGGCAAATGATCACGATGATCCAGGCCACATAAGTTGAAAACAACACCCTTTGCTTGGAAAGCCTCCGCGGCCTGAAGAGCCGCGATCCAACCATGCTTAAAACTGTGATTCTCGCATCGACAGACCTCCTCAGCAAGTGTCTCTTTCGTTTTGTCGATCCCAACCTTCCGGCCAAAGATGGAAACCCCGCCAGAACCCTTCCTCGTGATTTGTTACGACAAACATGCATGCCGATCTCGTCAACGATGGCATGACTCAATAGCCGTTGGTCACCCTCGCCCACAATCGGGTTAGATTGACCCGCCGCATGTGGATCGGCAACTTTAACCTTTCTAAGTTTCTAAGCTCGCCTCGGCCTTCTTCGCACAAGTTTCAACCGCGAACCCGTTCGTCCATTTTCTCCATCTCCACGGCGGGCGCCAGACGATGTTAACTTCAGAGGCGGTATGCCCTCTTCACCACCCCATGAATACCTTCTTGAAACACTTCGAAATCTCGTCGTCCAACCATCGATTGTTGAACTTCTAGTGGAAAGATCTGTCGAACGAACTTGACCGCTACACCCGGATCATTGACGATGGAATCGCTACCATCGGTTTATTCCCCATGAACATCGCAAAACTCAATGGTCGTGGCGCCGTGTCGACTCATTCCTTGGTCATGGTCGCGGGAGCTTCTCGCATGCTTATCTCTTCGGGTGATCCGCCGACGGCTTGAAGGTTGACGCCGCTTCCTTGATGTCCTTCCTCTCAGACGCTGCAGCTCACTGCTACGATTCATCGCAGTATCTAGCTCAGCCAGTGTTCGTCCCTCCCCTCTGCTGTTGAAGAACAGTCTGTTTGACATTCGCCCTCGCTTCAAGTTAGTTCAAATCGAGTCTGAATAAGAATAAGTAGACCCACTGGCGCGAACTCACCCCATTTATTCGTAGGTATGCAGCGACCCCGAGGCAATTTCATTAACGCTTTTGGCAGTCTCCAAACGATGGATGCCAATTGATATGTGTCATAGCCACTTCATGTACTAATTTTTAGCTTGTTGAAATGGCCTAATTATCTAAACGGCAATTATGGGAGAATACCTTGAAGTCTATGCACTGGCTGGGGCAAGGGCAGATTTATTATTTTAACTGGCCGAGCATCTTGGCCCCATGTCGATTGATATGTGCCATAGCCACTTCATGCACTAAATTTTGGCTTGTTAAAACGGCCTAATTATCTAAACGACAATTATGGTAGAATGCCTTGAAGTCCATGTGCTGGCTGGGGCAAGGGCAGATTTATTAATCTAACCGGCTGAGCATCTTGGCCCCATGTCGATTGATATGTGCCACAGCCACCTCATGCACTAATTTTTGGCTTGTTAAAACGGTCTAATTATCTAAACGGCAATTATGGGAGAATGCCTTGAAGTCCATGCACTGGCTGGAGCAAGGGCAGATTTGTTAATCTAACCGGCTGAGCATCTTGGCCCCATGCCGATTGATATGTGCCATAGCCACTTCATACACTAATTTTTGGCTTCTTAAAATGGCCTAATTATCTAAACGACAATTATGGGAGAATGCCTTGAAGTCCATGCACTGGCTGGGGCAACGGCAGATTTATTAATCTAACCGGCCAAGCATCTTGGCCCCATGCCGATTGATATGTGCCACAGCCACTCCATGTACTGATTTTTGGCTTTCTAAATGGCCTAATCATCTAGTCAGCAAGTATACAAAACGTTTTATCCAAAACAGCAACCAAACAATTCCGTTCATTAGTAACAACAAAGTACAAAATAAATTTTCATTAAGTAAATTGGGCACAAATTGTAACCATTTTACATATGAAAATTACTAAACAAAAAGCTATAAAAAGTTGAAAATTACATGCAAATCCTAAAACAAAAACAGGAGTCGCCCAAATTAGCCCTCGGAGTCAAACTCCAGCTGCTCAACATCCACTTGCTCGTATGGAATTGGCGTAGCCAATGTCACATTAGCAGTAACAAGGGCTTTGAGCCAACCGTGCTTAAATCCCTGATTTTCAAATTTGGGGACTTCGTCTACATATTCATCAAAAGCAGATTTTTTCCCAGCATTGAATGCCCTGGAAGCCTTCAGGTCGGCTGTTTTTTTCGCCGCCTTCATCTCTTCAACCCAGCCTCCAATTTAGAGATCACCTCCTGGGCCAATTTAAGCGCGTCGTCGCTCGCATCCGCTCTCTTCTCGACGACTAATCTCAATTCTTCAACATTGCAGGCTCTCTCCATCTCGGCCTCGACACGGGCGCCCTCCGTCTGTGCCCTACTCCTTTGGCCCTCAACCTTGGCTTGTAAACAGCCAATTAGCTCGACAGCATCATGATAGCAACGGCCCATGTCGGCTATCCTTCCGGCCCGCAAAAACAGAAGTTAAGAACAAAATAATATTTATGTAAAGAGAAAAGACAAAGTCCAAATATATACCAAAAGAGCCGATTATGGCCAACCCAATTGTAACCAGATCGTGCTCGCCGAAAAGTTGCCTTGTCAAGCAAAGGAAACAGACGCTGCGCCGAGTGCAACCGGATCTTTGATTCAAGCATCAAGGAGATCGGCATATTTTTTTATCTTAGGCTTAATAACAAAAGGTACAATCACATCTGACTCCTCCAAACGAGGTCGTTTGTCAAGACGGTCTTTTTTCGAGGCCTCGACATTGGCAGTATGCTTTCCACCCTTTGCTCAGTTTCTACACTTGCCTGCACAAAAGGTTCCACCTCGGTACTTCCGTTCTTTGCTGTCTCCTCAATAATAAGCAAGGTGGTTTGGATCGAGATTCAGAGTCTGAATCTCCTCTCGCCTTCGCCAAGGACCATCCTTTCTACGTTCGCCTTCTTGGCAAGTTTAGTGAGGCTCAACCCAACCATATCTTCTGGGAACACGCCGGGAAGGTCCTCTAGACCATGACAAATATCGTCAAGCAAACGGTCCTCTTGACTCGAAGTGGACCGAGGATCAGCCGAATTGAGGCTGGCTTCTTCAAAAGCTAACTTTAAAGCCTCGTCAACCTCAGTTTCAGATTGGTTTGACTCGTCGGCCTCAGCTACTTCCGGTCGCTCCAAATCTGATCCCTCGCAACCGACTTGCCTCAAATTTCTGAAATCAGTCAAGATAAGGGCGATAAGAAACTCCTCACCATTCGAAATTGGGATGTTTTTCACGAAAAGGTCGATAAGTCGGCTCAGAAGCGAGCAACGTGGGCTCCCTGCTTCTGAAGACTCGGTCGGCCGAAATACTTGAGCGCAGTCTTGATTTCCGAAAGGACGTCGTCGTCAGTCGAGGTCAAGACTTTCTTCAAATTGTTTCCTGCAAAAGCAAAACCATGAGGTCCCGAAAATAAAGTTTTATAAATATAACAAATAAATAAAAGAAGATACTCGGCCACCTGGTTTGCCCTTCTGTCTAGGAATACGATCAAAGCGATCCTCGCCTTCGCCGAATTCCCAATTTTCTTGGACGACGACCATAACATCATCAACTCACTTCCCAGAGCTGGAAAGCATAGTCACTAGTTGATGGTCTGTGTCTTTAGCCTTAAGGAAATAACGCCCGTGCTGACTAGAAGACTTGGCCAAGGCGTAGCAATGCCGAATAGCGGGAATGCCAAGGTTAAGCCCAAGGCGGCGGTTTAGTGTGATAATCCCCATCACGATCCTAAAGAAGTTGACGTTGGGTTGGGAAGGGATTAACCCCTAATGGCAAAGCACGGCCCTAAGGAATGGATAAGGGGGAAACGGACCCCACCCTCTGCGATTGATAGAAGAAGGAAGACGATCATGGTTTCATCAACCCTTTCCATATCGAGGGTGCCGTCTGCCACAAATGATAGACGGACATCATCAGGAATGGAAAAATGGCGTCGGAAGCCATAAATTCGATTCGGTGAGAGGAGATCTTTTAAATGTTTCGCCATTCCCCCCAGCCAATAGGATTATGTTAAGCCAAAAAACAAAGCAGAGAATGAGAGAACTTACAAGAGGCGAAGGAGATAGAGAAGAGTAAGAAGTTGCAAAGGTAGTTCGGAAGGCAGTCCAGCGACGGGCGTCTAAAAGCGTGTATGCATTTGAAAAGACGTTGAAATTTTAAATCACAATAAACAGAAGTGTACGATGAGGCGGGAAGTTGAAATGATAACCGAGAAGTGTGTGTATAGACATTTGCATTAGAATACGTCCAGCCGCCAAATTTCAGTTCTGACTCCTCGAATTCGAAGCCAAACACTCTAGCCAACTATCGTTAGTGGAGTGCTTGGGGGGCAATTGTAGGGGCCGAGAATTGGGAGTCGTAGAGATTCCGGATAGTCGAATCTCGAAGAGTTGAGATTCGAAGCACTCGGCAATTGGCTCGAAAGCTCAAATCCAACTCTACTCGGCCAAATAACCGATTAAGCAAGGGGCCGAGTGAAGATCGGTCTATTATAAAATGTGTCGAATATGAGGTGGGAAATGGATCTAATCCCGAGGCCCAAAGAAGAAAAGATATAAATAGAAGAAACATCAGCCAGAAGGTGGGAGGTGAGAATTGTTGTGCTTAACTTAGAATACAAGCATTCTTGAGTGTGGATACTGGCTTGTCCGTCGGAGTGCTAATTCCAGCACCCCCGACCGGAGTGTTTATTCATTTTCAGGTGACCAAAAGAGGATCACGAGCGTTCTCCAGGATCAGAAGAGTATTTTCAAACCACTTCTCTACAAACTGAATTCCATAGGGTGGATAATTATAAAGGAGGAATGTTTTAGTTATGGACAAGCAACAATTTTTTATTTTTTATTTTTTATGTTGTCTCGATTAGCTTGGAAACAGAAACATTTAAGAAACATAATGGAAATGACAGAGAATTTGGAAACATATGAAATTATTTTGAACCAAAAACTGAAGCCTATATAAATGCTTATACATTCTTAATAATTGAATAATTGAACAGGCCTATACGTACCATTGCATGAAGGGAACAAGTGTACAATATGGAAACAAACTCAAGGGGAATCAAGAATTATTAAATTAATGTCAAACAAATTAATCTTACCATGAACAAGTGTATGCTATTCTTAGGGAGCATAAGGTTCCAACCAAGTGAGGTTTTGCATAATTATGAAAATTACTAATAAACAAAGAGCAAAAGGTTTCCAAGATGTAGGAGATCCTTTAGGGAAATAATGTTAAACTTTCTTTTACTTTTATTTCTTAAAGAAGTTTAAGGTTCAATGAAGGTTCGTGAATATTAGAATCTTATAATATGGGTTTTCCATGTTAAAAGAAAACATAAAAAATGTACATTCTAGTTGTATTAAGGATGACAAAGAAAAAGAAAAAGGAGTGTAGTACTTACAATAACAAAAAAGAGAATAAGTGATTCAATGATGAAATTACAATACAAAGAGTTTGTGCGAAATAAATAAACTAGTAGTTTCTTTAAATTAGCAACTAAGGCTGGAACAATGCGCTAAGAAGGGATCCCAATATTGCATATTTGTTTTAAGTTGAAAAGTCTACCTTGTCCATATTTTTCATTCATATTTGTAAGATATTACAACATTTGATATCATCTAATGCACCTACATTCAGTAGACAACTATAGCATTAGATGTAGCAACTAGCACATTACTAGACACATAATTAAAAGTCTTCTACTACGACTTTTTAACCATATTAAGTTGACTCAAATTCCTGCTTCCTAACTTCCGTAATTACTGATTACCTAATTATACTTCAAGTCCCTTAAGTAAGAATGATTTTCATTTAACTATATAGATAAATAGAAATGACCATTACTAAATATTCCTAATAGGTGTTGAAACAACTAATTGTTTCATAGTGTTTAAGTTCAAACATAATTTTTTTGATATTCCACTAACTAATGTTTTGTGTTGGTTTCTTGTGGAAGAAAATTTTCATCTATTTTGATGGAAGTGAAATGAAATTTTGTTCTTAGGTTGTGGAAGGAAAAGTTGCTTGTAGCAATTCTAATATAAATGAGGAAAAAGATGACCCACAATTTTATCCACAATGACATACCAAGTTATGCATTAACTTTTAATTTGCCATAAACATCACCATGTAAGGCCCAAGTTCCTTGCCATTTCATTGTGGATGAATTGTGGGAGTTAAAGTTGAAAACATCTTAAACTTTGTTCAAAAAGGGCTTTCGGGGGACAAAAATGAAAAATAGCCCCTGAACCACTCTACGAATGTCATGACAAGCTTTTTCGTTATAAATAGGATCTGTGGGGACAGACGGCATGTAATTAGCACACGTAGGTTGGGAATTAGAGTCGAAAAAGGGGCGTTCGGGGGCGAAAATGCAAAATAGCCCCCGAACCACTCTACAGATGTCACGGAAAGCTTCCTTGTGACAAATGGGATTTGTGGGGATAGACGGTATGTAATTAGCACATTTAGGTTGGAAGTTAGATTCGAAAACGCCTTAAACATAGTCAAAAAAGGGCGGTCGGAGGCGAAAATGCAAAAAAGCCCCCTAACCACTCTATGGATGTCACGGGAAGCTTCCTCATGATAAATAGGATCTGTGAAAATAGACAACATGTAATTAGCACACGTAGGTTGGGAGTTAGAGTCGAAAACGCTTTAAACTTAGTGAAAAAAGGGCGTTTGGGGGGCGCAAATGTAAAACAGTCCCTAAACTACTCTACACATGTCATGGGAACCTTCCTTATGATGAATAGGACCTATGGGGATAGATGGCATGTAATTAGCACACACAGGTTGGAAGCTGGAGTTGAAAATGCCATAAACTTAGTCGAAATATGGCGTTCGAGGGGTGAAAATACAAAACAACCCCTGAACCACTCTACGAATGTCACGGCAACTTCCTTGTGACAAATATGACCTATGGGGATAGACGGCATGTAATTAGCACACGTAGGTTGGGAGTTAGAGTCGAAAATGCCTTAAACTTAGTCGAAAAAGGGCGTCTGGCCCTTTCAAGAGTTTCATATGATAAATTTGAATGTGGACTTATTTATAGTGTCCAATAAAGCATGTACCTAGTTGTTCCTCTTTGGCACCTATCACTCTCGGCAGAAAATACCAAATGTGATTTAAATAATTTATGCTTTTTAGTTAACAAGTTTTGTCTTTGAGTTTTCCCATTTTAATCTACTTTGAAATTCTGTATTCTTAAAAGGAGTAGTGTGCATTAGAGCTATCCTCCATATAATTTTCTCTCTAATTTATATGAATTATGTGCAAGTTTCTCATTTCCATCATGGTTTAAAATTTTTCTTATTGCTAGCTACTTGATTTCTTTATGAAATTACTAAGAATGTTGGTTTACTTGAAATATGCAGGAAAAACCATGGACAAAATCGTTCAATAGAAAAGAGGCTAGTTGCATGCAATAAATTATGATTTCTTGGGTACATGTCAAATAGCTCGCACTTGGAAAGATTAATACGAGGGGCCAATACAAATCCTAATAACCTTCCTACTTTTGTGTTTTGTTTTCCCTGTTTCATCCTTAACTTTTACATGTTTTTCATTTTTATTTTTTCATTAGTTACAAAGGAATTTTCGACAAATACCTTTTCTTTTTGTACCTTGCATGTAGCACTTCACTTGCCTTGTATTCTTTGTTATAACCTTCCTGCTTTTAGTCTATGACATTAGGAACTTATACTTGTGATGAATGAGTTGCCATCTTTTCCTGCAAGTCATATTGCCCATCTCAATATCACGTATGAATTGCTTCCTTATAGCTAATTAATACTTTGTTGGAATAATGAGGAGTGTGTGAGAGAATTTCTTCTTTTTTTCCCTATCTATTCAATTTTATTAAGTTGTTCATGTAGTTAACTAGGTGAGATTATTGTTGAAATTTTTTTTATTCAGGAAAGTAAAAAGACAAAACTAGAAACAGAAAGAGTTCAGCAAAAAAGAAGTCTTGTTTGATGTGGATTTTTGACATCAGCTAGTTCAAGTAATGAATTTTTTTAGAACTTAACAAGTCTTACACTTGAATTACCATTTCTATGCTTATTAATTACTTTCACCAAAAAAATTAGACTACAAGCATGAGAAACACATATTCAAGTCAGAGAGAACCCATCTTGTTCCTCCATGTTTCTCTGATCTCTGCTAGTGTGAATGGACCTCTATGGTCCAATAGCTCTGGTATATGCACCTTAAAAGTTGAAGTATTCCTTTTTTTTTTTTAATTGTTGAACTTACATAATATGCTTTTCATAATTGATTATATTAAATCTAGAACAAGCAGGGATTGGCTATATCTGATGAAATTTGGGAATTGAAAAGTAAGTGGAAAGAAATGTGGGTAATAAAGAAAGTTCATAATGGAATTTATTGTATGATGATTATGTTTTTTGAGTATATATTAGTTACCATTGTAATGGACAGAAGTATGGGTAATAAAGAAAGTTCATGGTGATTTTTTGGTATTTGATTATCTAAATGTTGATTGATGAAACTCACCTTAAAGATCTTATTATACAGGGATATATATTTTCTTATTGTAATGGTGATTTATGTATTAGCTTTTATCTCTTTATGCTTCTGATGGTTTTTATTACTTTGTTGTAGATTTTTGTAACAATCACCTTCGTAAGTAATTAAGTTAATCATGTGATTTGTAATGATTATGTGTTAACTATGTGCCTTGTGCTAATTAAAATGTGTTATCGTGAACAGATATGTATCAATACATAATGAACTTGTCTAAATCAGTAATTTAAACAAGTTAGGATTGAATAATTGGATAGGTAATTAGAGCCTAATCCACATTGGTATAAGTAAGTTTAGTTTAGTAATGGAACTTGATTTAATTTGGGTGAATTGGATACAATTTAATTTAAATTTCTAGTTGACACTTATTACATTTTTTGAAGGATTGTATATTTTTGGATAGATGTGTATGGAAAATATTTGGATAGACTAGTAGTTATATTTTTGGATGGATGGATGTGTATGGAAAATATTTGGGTAGACTATTAGTTATAATTTTTGATAGATAAAAGATGGATAAAAATTTAAAACATGATAACAAGTACTTGTTATATTTTAAATTTTTATGCTAAATGGATGTGACTTGGATGATTATATAGATTACAAGTGGATTTTTAATTTGAGGAATATAAAGGTTGGAATTACTTGTGGATGAAAACTTATAAAAGTTGATAATTTTAATTAAACAAGTTCAAGATTGGATGATTTATGTATTTTATTGAATGTTCATGATTCAGTTAATTTTGTTGGTTTGAATGATTATTGCAAATTAAAAATTATATTGAATGGATTGAATGGATTATTATAAATTACAAAGTTGATTTTGTTGGATGTTGGACACCAAATTTTGATTTTGTTTTTCCTCTTTTGGCGACCAAGTGATTAGTCGGGAAACATCAGTAAACAATTTGCCGACTAAATAAGGTAGTCGATGTATCACCACTCACATTTGGCAACCAAAATGTTAGTAGGCGAAAGGGTACATTTGGTGACTAAATACTTAGTCGGTTAAATTATTAATTTTAGCAACCAAAGGCTTTGGTTGCTAATAGGTCTATTTTCGACAAAAGTAATGGTTGCGCAAACACTACTTTTGGTGACTAACATGTTTGGTCGCGACATGTGACTTTTGGTGACTAACATGTTTCATTGTGGAATGTAACAATTGGCGACTAACATGCCTCATTGTGGAATGTGACAATTGGCGACTAACATATTTAGTAGGGAAAATATCACTTTTGGCGACCAAACTGTTTTAGCTACAAAATGGTTTAATTGCGGTAAATATATATTTAGCAATTAAAAATTTAGTCAGCAAATATAATCTTTTTCCCGACTTAAAAAATTTTTAGTTGCTAATTACTTTTCCCGATTCTCCATTGCCGACCATTCTGGCGACCAAAAAATTTAGTCGCGAAAAACTTTCGCCGACTAAAATTTTGATCGGTAAAAATGTAATTTCTTGTAGTGACTGTGCATAAAGCATAACAACCATCCATCTTCCGATAATTGTGTAACAACACTTTGTTGTGAAAGTTTTTGTTGGAACAATCTTCTGTGTATATAAAATAACTTGAAATAAATTCAAACAAATTAAATAAATAACATACCAGATTTATTTATCAAACCGAATTAAAATTAAGACCAAGTTGAGTGTGTGACACTCTGTCCTTAAGACAGATTCGCCTTGCTACGGTACTTACGGTTGAGTGGCGTCTATCTCCCAGGATACAATGATCTTCACAAATTGTAGTAGTACTCCAAACAATTTGTTCGGCGAACCAAACCTTTGTTCTAACTCTCTGAATTTTATTCTAATACTAAAATGAAGAATAATGCACCAATGCACCAAAGATTACAAACTGGACAGCAAGAAATATTTCAGACTGATTTTCCGGGGTCCTTTAACATTGCTGGAATGTAGTATTTATAGGCAACTACAAATGACCCGAATAGGTGCATAACATTGTTGAGAAGGTGCAAAAACTGTTTCAAACAATTTATGACCGTTAGTCACTTTGAACTTAAATTCAAACAATTTGAAAAGTTGTCCGACGTGGACCAAGTCAAAGGAAATGTGGTGCACTAATACACCTATTCAACTTTATTATATAAACTATTTTGACTATATATATATATTAAACAAATTGAATAGTTTAATAAATAAAGGAAGAGGTACAAATTTTAGGAAACCACTTAGGAACCCAAAATTTAAATTTAGAATTAAATTAAATTCCCACAATAATTTTTATTGAAAAAATTCAAAAGAATTTTATCTAAAAAATTAATGTTAGACCCGAAAATAACGTCAATTTCCCATTTATTCATAAATGGTTTTGACATTTCGTCTTCATCGTGTGACTTGCCACGCGGCAAGGAACACGTCATCTCTTCGGACCCACCCCAAAAGACGTTCGGGGCCCACTCAAAGTTGGCCCAAAATAAGCCATATAAAACACTATATAAAAAACCTTTTTTTTTTCCAACAGTTTCAAATTCAAATCGTACGTAAGACTTTGATATCCTTGATTCTCCCTTCCCCAGCTAGCAACTCTGTCTCTTACTAATAATTAATATTTAGGAATTGTCTAAAATGATCTAAATAAGTATATTTTTTAATAATTTATAAAAATATATATAAAAAAATAAAGAAGTGATATGACTTAAATAAATATACTTATTTAAATAAGTACATTTATTTAAGAATAAAGCTTGGGAGCTCGAAATCGAGCTCCCCCGAATCCCCCGAAATTCAGGAGGGAGAGAGAGAGAGAGAGAGAGAGAGAGAAGATCGGGGAAGAGGAGGAAGAGAAGAGAGGGGAAGAAGCTCGTCGGCCGGCGTCGCCTCTCGTTGCCCGGCGTCGCCGTCGTCTGGCTTCGTCGTCGTGGCTCGTCAGACGCAGTGTCGTCCTTGACTCGGCTTCGTCGGCTGCGTCGCCTCTCGTTGCGTTCGGCGTCGTCAGCTTCGTCGTCTGGCCTCGCCTCTGCCGCCTCGGCCCTCCTCCTCGCCTCCGGCCCTCCCCTCCCCTCCCTCCCCTCCCCTTCTCTTCCTCCCCTCCCCCTCCCCTTCTCTTCTTCTTCTTCTCTTCTCTTCTCTTCAAGGTCAAATGGAAAAAAAATATATATATATATGAAACGACGTCGTTTCGGGGGATTCGGGGGATTCGGGGGAAGGGGATTCGAGCTACCAATTATCACTCTTTATTTAATTTATGCCAAATTATACTTAAACCTATTGATGTACACTGTGCGGCCAGAATAAAGAGTACGGGGTGGGACCGTGGGAGAAGAAAGGCTCGGGAAAGTATATAACATAAAAATGTAAAATAAAAGGAATTGAAAAAAATGGTAGTCTTGTCTTAAAGATACTTTTAATTCAATTTTTTTTTTTTTTTTTTTATAGTAGAATTAGTTAATAGCATTTAATGTCCTTAGGCCCCGTTTGTTTTCAGAGATAAAATGGAAAGGATTAATAGTGAGGGGATTGATAGTGAGAGATTAAGTAAAATTGTATTTGTTTTGATGGTAGTTGTTAGTGTAAGAATTGTTAAATTATTTTTATATAAAATAATAAACCAAATAAAAAAATATAAAAAATTAAATATTAATATTTTAAAAAAATTCTCAATATATAAAAAATAAAAAAAATTCTAATCCCCTCACTATTTTTCTAATACCACCTCCACCTCCTCCATCCCAATCCCTCTTCCAATTTTCATCTATATCCCCTTCTCCATCCTAATCCCTTCCCCAACTTTATAAATAAACACAACACTAAATAACCCCACTTCCATCCTAATCCCCTACCATCCATTACACCCCAAAACAGACGGGCCTTAAAGATACTTATTGATAAAACGCTATATGAATTATACCTATGGTGAATTTCAATGAAATACATTTTTAATGTTCTTCTTTTTTTCAACTATAAAATTTGGATTGGTGTGTGAGTGATTTTCTGACTACACTACCAACTCAAGAATCGGTTGGAAATCGCGTAATAGATGACACCTAGTCGACAGCAATGTAAAGAGAAGATTTTGGCGGTGGTTCGTCCACCCGGGGGCACTCCGACGATCAAGTCAGTATATCTCTCAGAGATAACCAATCATGTCAAACTCACTGTTCAGAATATAAATTGTGTACCTTAGACCCATCGGGGGTGCCTTTCTTTTATAGCTAACTCAATTCTAGTCCCCATAGAAGCCTTGCTTTAATGGACTTTAGCTCAGTGCTTATCCTGAACTCTTCAATAGATAGAGATAAACTCTCTAAGAGTGTTTTCCTTATCCATGTTGAAGTCCTTCCTCATTCTAGGACTCTTGTGCCTTATCTGGTTATCTCGGATTCCGATATCTTCGGAGATAACCTTGGCCTAGTTGAAATAACCTCAGCGTCATGACCTGGACACGTGGCACCTCGGCTAACACGTCGGTGTCACCTTAGCCACGTATTGGAACTCAGAAAATATATCCCCAGAACTGCCCCCTAGGTTCTATTACCTCGGCATTCTGAGGTGATGGAACCTATATCAGTACTTCCTTCCAGTATGTCAGCTCAAAATTTCTTAGCCGAGATCGTCATTCAGGCCGACATGCCTTTTACAAAACAAGAATTTCCAAGTGCTCTTTCATGCGTATGAGTTGTCGTGCATAACAATTCAACCGTTTCAACCACGTGTCTTTCTCTTACTGGATCGTACCTGATACTTGCCTGTAAATCGAATCATTCCCGCGTCTGCATGCGCCATCTGACAAATCCGTTTTTCCAGGCTCCTTAATTTTATTTTGCCGCCGTTTCAAGTTTTAACAAAACTTTTCCCCCTCTTCCGTCCTTTTACTTTTTTCATCGTTTCTGAGGCTTTCTCTCTCTCTAGCTTTTTCTTCCAAATCCTCCATTGCTCAAGCTTCTAAAGCTCTGCAACTTGCTCCGTCCACCTCCTCCGGTGAGGTTCTTGCTAATCTTTTCCACTACTGCCGTTCGTCTGACTTCGGCGAACTCTACACCAGCTTCTTTTCTTCGGTGAGTTTACTGTTTCTCCTAGTTTCAGTTTTTGATGCTCTTCGTTACTCGTTGCCATTACTGCTTTGCCCAAACATTCGATTTATGAATCATGTACCTGAGTATGTCTATTTCATGACTTTGCTTCGCCCATGTTTTGAATACATACACTGCCCACGATTTTCCTGCACTTTTGCTACTGTTCTTGGCTTTACACTTTTGCACTCATTCTGCCACAGTGTTCTTGATTCTGAAACACATTCTTGCTTTTCTGTTTCTCTGTGATTTTTCCAGATTCGTGCCTTCAATCCTCGTTTCCATAGATCTAGGCTTTGGGATTTGTTTGTAGAACCCACAATTTTTAGAAAAAAACTGAAATGATTTCCCACTAATTTGTTAGACTTTTGGGTTTTAGCCAAGGTCCCTAAAACCCTCCAAAACATTCCTTTCTGAATTTCAACTCTTCCTAGTTAAGCCGATATCATGGGTATGTGGAAGTATAGGGTTGACACCCCGACAAAGTTAGAGCACTTTAGGAGAAAGTTCGACATCCCGGCCGACGTCCATCTGAGGTTGGCTGGGGAGGCTGACTCCATCATGCCTACAACTGATTTTATGCCCTTCCCTGTGGTAGCTTTTATAGAGTGCGAATTTCGGCTCCCACTAAATACCCTTTTCTGTGAGATACTTCATTATTATAAGCTGAACCCGATGCAGCTTGCCATCAACTCCTACCGAGTCATTAATGGCATAATTGCCTTAGCCAAACAAGAAAGCGCTAGGGTTACCTTAGCCAATATCCAATACTGCTACACCATGTGTGGCCTCAAAAAAGATACGGGCTACGTTTGCTACCTCAAGTCGAGGTCCACAGAATACAAAATTGTCGCCGACCTCCCTGACTCTAACAAGGGAGCTGGGGATGACTATTTCATTATCTCGGGGAACTGGGAGTTCGCTCCAGACGAGGATCTCCATCTCTACCCTCTTCCTCGATCAGTTTTTGTAGAGGGCAATGGTAAGAGCCCTGTGTTCATACTAACTTGTTTTTTTAAAGTCTTCAACACTTTATTTGTTCTAATGTCTATTTTCTCTTGCAGCTCTTCCTCAGCCACCAAAGGGCTTCCGTCAGTCTTTCTTTCCCAGCAAAGACTTGAGGAAACTTTTGGATCTGCCACTCCACAAATGAAGAGCCCCTCTAGTACTCAATTTCATCCCAACCTACAAATCGGCGCTACCCGATGTCCTAAAGAAGAAAAAGAAAAGCCAGTCACCTCCTTCTGCCACAACTCCTCAAGCTGCCTCCTCATCTCGGCCAGATCAAGGATCGACCTTTGATCCAAATGAGCAGCCGTCTACCTCGGCTCCATACCTGATCCCAATATCCCAACGCCGACGTCGGCGACGAACTATTTTTTCTGCCAAGATGGGCCGCCAAAAAGCAGTTGCCAAAGACCTCTTAGCCAACATCCCTACCGACGTTGACGTTCAACCAGCACAAACCCAGCCTCAGCCAAAACAGAAGCAAAAAAGAATCAAGAAGGCCCAGCCAAAGGCAAAGGTGACTCAGGTTGACACTGAGGACACCTTGCCAATCTCTAAATTGGCTGAGAGCGATAAATCCCATTCTGTCGCCGAGAAAAGGCCTGCCGAGGCCCAACCATCCGAGTCTACCCGATCAAAAAGACCGAGGCCATCCGCTACAACCACCTCGGGGTCTCTAAAGCACGATGCCCCCTGGGCCCCCCAAATCACACTGGAGGATAAGCCAGTTAGGGCTAGCGATAGTGCCGACAATATCAATGTCGGCGTTGCCCTTAGTATCGCTCTGCTTCTTTCCGGCGATCTCGACCGGAACGCCGAGCTAAGCGAATATGAAAACTATGCTCTGATGCTCCAACGCTCTGTTCAAGTAAGTCTCTTTATACAGAAATTTTTCTTTCTTTCTCTTCTTTCCATACTTATAATATTTTCTGATAACTTTTGTTCATTTTCAGGCCATCCAGCATGCTCATTCTTTCTCAGTGTAAGCCTTTGACAATCGGAAGGAGCTAGCCGACAAGAAGAAGGAGACTGCCAGTCTGCAGAAGACTAATAAAACTTTCAATTAAAGATGAAGACCTTGGAGGATCAAGCCAAGGCTGCTATCAAAGCTCAAAATGACGCTGAAGAAAATGTGGAATCCGCTGGGGTCATCAAGAACGTTCTTGAGGCTGAAAAGAGAGAGGCCGAGGAAAAGACGGCCCAGGCCCAAAAAGAACTGCAAGAAGCCTTGGCCACGAAGGACGCCGAGCTCAAGGCAGCCGATGAAAAGGGCTACAATGAGGGGGTGGTCGATGTCACGGCTGACTATGAAAAGCAAGTGAAGCAGGCATGCAACAAGGGTTTCGCCCTTGGTTAGATGACTTTGCTTAAAAAGCTTGAGGTCCCCGAGGACTCCCCCCTCAGAAACGCCGACGTCCTTCCTCTTCCATTCCCTCAAACTCCAAGCCAATCCGATGACGATTCTGAGTCTGAGGAGGAGGTTCTGGTGAGGAAGTCCAAAGAAGCTGCTGGGGCCAAGTCCCTTACTCAAAATGAGCAAGTCCTGGACTTGACTTAAGATGAGGAGGGTGAGGAGGTTCCCAAAGATGCTGCTCCTGAGAAAGTATCATTGTGCCTCTCGCCGTCAAGAGTCTGAATGTAACCTTTCAAGAAATCGATGCTGAGCTTGCGGCCGAGAAGGTTGCCGAGATATCTTCCCAACAGTCGTCTGAACTTCAAACTCAACCATCTGCTGTTGCTGAGGAGTCTTAATTTTGATGTCTTTTTTCCTTTGTATTTTGTACTTTTGTTTTTCTTCTTTTTGGAACAATTTGTAAGTTTTGGTTGACATGCCTTCTTTTGAACGTTAATACAACTTTCCTGCTTGTATCTTTGTCTTCTCTTTATTGCTCTTGTTTGATTCCATACTTAGAATATTTAGCATATCTTTAATATACACTTCAGTCTTGTGTAACCTTCTTGGGGTGACACGCCTCAGTTTAATCTTAGTGTTAAACATAATCTCAGTTTAACTTCAACTTATAAACTTTTCTCAAGTTTCAACAAGTGTTAAACATAATCTCAGTTTAACTTTAACTTGTAAACTTTTCTCAAGTTTCAACAAGTGTTAAATATGATCTCGGTCTAACTTTAACTTGTAAACTTTTCTCAAGTTTCAACAAGTGTTAAATATGATCTCGGTTTATCTTCAACTTGTAAACTTTTCTCAAGTTTCACAAGTGTTTAAAAATCATCTCGGCTTAACTTCAACTTGTAAACTTTTCTCAAGTTTCAACAAGTGTTAAACATAATCTCAGTTTAACTTCAACTTGTAAACTTTTTTTAAGTTTCAACAAGTGTTAAACATAATCTCGGCTTAACTTCAACTTGTAAACTTTTCTTAAGTTTCAACAAGTGTTAAACATAATCTCAGTTTAACTTCAACTTGTAAACTTTTCTCAAGTTTTAACAAGTATTAAACATGATCTAGGTTTAACTTCAACTTGTAAACTTTTCTCAAGTTTCAACAAGTGTTAAACATGATCTCGATTTAACTTCAACTTGTAAACTTTTCTCAAGTTTCAACAAGTGTTAAACATCATCTCAGTTTAACTTCAACTTGTAAACTTTTCTCAAGTTTCAACAAGTGTTAAACATAATCTCAGTTTAATTTCAACTTGTAAACTTTTCTCAAGTTTCAACAAGTGTTAAACATGATCTTGGTTTAACTTTAACTTGTAAACTTTTCTCAAGTTTCAACAAGTGTTAAACATGATCTCAGTTTAACTTCAACTTGTAAACTTTTCTCCAATTTCAACAAGTGTTAAACATGATCTTGGTTTAACTTCAACTTGTAAGCTTTTCTCAAGTTTCAATAAGAGTTAAACATCATCTCGGCTTAACTTCAACTTGTAAACTTTTCTTAAGTTTCAACAAGTGTTAAACATAATCTCAGTTTAACTTTAACTTGTAAACTTTTCTCAATTTTCAACAAGTGTTAAAACCATTTTTCTTCTCTCTGCCCCCTAGTGTGAACCTAAGTTCCACTTGGGTTCTCATTATACATGTATTCCAGAAACAACGTTATGTATTTTTATCAGTCACAGGTGTATAAACAAATAAATCAAGTTAATACTTTATTTATTTACTTCGGCCAATGACAAGAGAAAAAAAAATTCTAATGATAGAAAAATTTCAAATTGCAAGTGTTCCAAGGCCTTTGCAACTCTTTGCCCTCATTATCTTCAAGTCGATATGCCCCATTGCCTAGTACCGAGATGATTCTGTAGGGTCCTTCCCAATTTGGGCCAAGCTTCCCCTCTCTGGGATCTTTTTTGTTGCCGATGACTTTTCTCAAGACGAGGTCACCGATTTGAAACTCTCTTAGGTTGACCTTCTTATTATAAGCTCTGGCAAGCTGCTGCTGGTATGCTGCGAGCTGTATTACAACTCTCTCCCTTCTTTCTTCTAAAAGATCCAGATCTCGGGCTAAGAGTACATCATTAGTACTGTTTTCTACTCCCTGGGTTCTAATTCCTAGGATACCGACCTCCAGCGGAATGACTGCTTCTGTGCCATAAGCCATGGCAAAGGGGGATTCTCCCGTTGATCTTTTCGGCGTAGTCCGATATGCCCAGAGTACATTGGGCAACTCATCCACCCACTTTCCTTTTGCTGCCTGTAGCCTCTTCTTTATTTCATCCAAGATCACTTTGTTGGATGCTTCTGCTTGTCCATTGCTTTGGGGAAAGCTTGGGGTTGAAAAGTAGTTCTTGATTTTGAACTTTGCACAGAAGCTCTTGATTAGCTTACTGTCAAATTGTGGTCCATTGTCTGCAACTATTGCTCTTGGAATCTCAAACCAGGTGATGATGTTCTTCCATATGAAGCTCTTCACATCTACATCTCGAATCTTGGCAAGGGGTTCAGTTTCTATCCACTTGGTGAAGTAATCTATTGCCACCAGCAGGTACTTCCTTTGTCCAGTTGCTTGAGGGAGTTATCCAACAAGATCCATACTCCATTGGGCAAACAACCAAGGACTAGATATTGGGTTCAGCTCTAATGTTGGTTGGTGTATCAGAAGTGCAAACCTTTGGCCCTTTTCACACTTCTTCACATAGGCTTCTGCATCTTTCTGCATGTAGGGCCACCAATACCCCTGGGTAATGGCGCTATGGGCAAGTGATCTGCCCCCAACGTGGCTTCCATATATTCCTTCATGAATTTCATATAAAAAATCTTCAACTTGTAAAGGATGTACACACCTCAAAAGGGGTTCAGTGAAGGATCTTCTGTAGAGATGTCCCTCTGCTGTCAGACTGAACCTTGCCGACTTTAATCTGATCTTGTGTGTCTCTTTGTGATCATCTGGCAATTTTCCTTCTTTTAGGAATGCTGCTATTGCATCCATCCAGCTTGGTCCCATGTCCACACACATTGCCTCACGCTCTGTGGTCAGTGGTTCGATGCTCGGGCCTGACAAATAGTCAACCATTATTGTCCTTGCTTTTCTGGGTTGTACTGCACTAGCTAGGTTGGCCAATGCATCAGCGTGGCTGTTATCATCTCGGCTAACCTGAAGTAGTCTGCAGTTCTGAAACAATGCTGCCAACCTGATGACCTCCTTTGCGTAGGCCGACATCCTTTCATCTCGGGCTGCAAACTTTCCTGTTGTCTAGTTGACTATAAGTTGTGAGTCACAAAAGACTATTACCTCATCTTCTTGTACTGCTGCTACCAGTTTCAGTCCTGCAATGAGTGCTTCATACTCTACTTCATTGTTTGAGGCCTTGAACCCCAAACGAATCGATTGTTCTAGTACCTGCCCATCTGGGGATATCAGTACTACACCTGCCCTTGCACCTTGTCGATTTGAACACCCACCAACAAACAGTCGAAAGGAGTCGCCGATGTAAATGCTACAGGGTCTGAGTTTTTCTTCTTTCCTTTGTTCTTTCGCCTTTGGCTGGGCTCCTCCTTGCTTGTTTAGACATCCTTTCCCTTGGCTCAACGGAGCCCGATGTTTGAGGAATTCTGGTGTGAACTCTGCCACGAAGTCGGCCAAAACTTGGCCTTTGATTGCTGTTCTGGGTCTGTACTCCAGGTTATATTGGCCCAAGACGACTGCCCATCTGGCTATTCTTCCTGTCAGGTCTCCTTGTTGCAGTAAGGACTTTAAGGGGTGTTCAGTTAGCACCATAATTTTATGAGCTTAGAAGTAATGGTTCAGCTTCTTTGAAGCCATTACTAAAGCCAGTGTCAATTTCTCTAAGGGTAGATACCTCGTTTCTGCATCGGCCAGGGTTTTGCTTACATAGTAAACAACCCTTTGCTCCTCTTTTTCTTTTCAGATTACCACCGTGCTTACTGCATGTTCTGAAACTGCTAAGTACAAAAAAAACTCCTCTCCAGGTTCTGGATTTGAGAGAACTGGAGCCATGGTTAAATACTTCTTCAAGTCGGCCAAGGCGGCTTTTCACTCCTCGGTCCATAAGAAGTCTGTGGCTTTCTTCACTAAGTTAAAGAAAGGTTTGCATTTGTCTGAGCCTCTGCTTATGAACCTATTCAGGGCTGCGGCCCTTCCAGTCAACATTTGTACCTGTTTTGCCGACGTCGGGCTCTTCAATTCCAGGATGGCCTTAATCTGATCTGGGCTAGCCTCAATGCCTCTTCTAGTCACCAGGTATCCCAAAAACTTACCAGATCCCACTCCAAATGCACATTTCGATGCATTGAGTCGAAGCTGATATGTTTTAAGGATGTCAAAGACTGCTTTCAGGTCAGCCAGATGACCTTCAGGTTCCTTAGTCTTCACAACCATGTCATCGATGTAAACTTCCACCGTTTCGGCAATCAGGTGTTTGAACATCTTGGTTGCCAGTCTTTGGTAAGTTGCTCCTGCGTTTTTCAACCCAAAAGGCATCACTCTGTAGCAATACAGCCATTTGGAAGTGATAAACACAGTTTTCTCTTCATCTAAGGGGTACATGGCTATCTGATGGTACCCCCTGTAAGCATCCAGGAAACTCATCCTTCCATGCCTAGAAGTGGCATCTACCAGTTGGTCAATCTTGGGTAGAAGAAAGCTGTCTTTGGGACAGGCTTTGTTCAGGCTGGTAAAGTCTTTGTAGACCCTCCATTTACCATTCTTTTTCTTCACCACCATTGTGTTTGATAGCCATGTCGGGTAATTTACCTTTCGAATGGCCCTGGCCTCGAGAAGTCTGTCTATTTCCACTTTCACTGCTTCGACGTGCATCAACGTTGGTTTTCTTGCTCATTGGATTATGGGTTTTGCCAACTTATCAACGTTCAGCTTATGGCAAGTGACCTCGGGGTCAATGCTAGGCATTTCGTAAGGTGTCCAAGCAAACACCTCAATATTTGCTCTCAAGAAAGCTTCCAATTCTTTTTCCTCTTCTTCGATTAGCCCGAGCTAAGAAGAAAGAAGCGTTCCTCATCCCCTTCCTGGACAAGGATTTTTTTTAGTGCTTCTTCACTCTTCTCGGCTGGCTCCTTACCGACATCCTCTAGGACTTCTATGTCCTCGTCTTCGATCTCTGCCTTCTCTGGTTCTCGAATGCTGCAGGTGGATTTTATGGCTGTCATGGAGCAATTCTTTGCCTGCAGCTGATCTCGTCTGAGTTCCTCAATCCCATGCTCTATTGGGAACCGCAATAATTGATGCAATGTTGAAGGACAGCCCCCATTGCATGCAACTATGGCCTTTCCAAAATGATATTGTAAGGGGAGGGTGTGTCAATTATGGTGAACTCCGTCTTTATTTTGTTAGTGCCTGTCTGCACTTCCAGGTTTGTTGCGCCCAGTGGCCATGTTGGCGTTCCATTGAATCCGACCATTGGGCCGTTGGATTGCTCCATATCATCAGGGTGAAGGCCCAGCTCCTTGTAACATCTGACGTATATGATGTCACAAGAGCTGCCTTGGTCAATTAAGATGCGCTTTACTTGGCACTCCCCAACCTGGAGGGATACTACCAAGGCATCGTTATGTGGATACTGCACCATCTCAAGGTCGGCTTCAGTAAAGGACACAACTGGTCCCTGGTACTCCTCTGCCTGATGTCTCTTTTCCCCGACTTGGTACATATGCTGCAAGTGCCTCACCTTCTGGGTCTCCCCCCGTATTTCGTTTTCGTTGACCTTCGAGTGAATTACATTAATTACCCGAGGTCCGTCTACCTGCGGCTGTTGTGCTGGGGGAGGTGGAGCTGCCGGTGCCTGAGGCAGTTTTGCCTACTCTTCCCTTGTCCTGGCCTCGTCTATAAGGTCCCTCAAATGGCCTTGCCTTACTAGGTCTTCTAGGTGTGCCTTCAAGGCTCTGCAACCCTGGGTCATATACCCATCTTCGTTATGGTAAGCACAATGCTTACCAAGGCTTCGTCCCATAAACTCTCTTGGTACCCTTGCTGGTGTTCTGAAATAGGGTTGGGTTTGGATTTTATCCAGGACTTTGTGAATGGGGATCCGAAACACAGTTGTGACTGTCTGTGCAGCTCTTAGTCCTACCTCTTGCTTGTTGGATCCGTTATTACCTCGGCCTCACTTCGGCGAGCCGTTTCCTTTTTCTTGCTTTATCGCCGTTGTCCTTGGTGTGTCTTACTCGGCTCTGGCATATTTCTCAATTCTGGCCATGAGCTCTTCCATACTTTTTGGCAATGTATTTGCCAGTGATTTTCGGAGTAGGCAGCCATCTTTCAGGCCATTTTTAAATGACACGACGACCACTTCTTGGTTGCATTCAGGTATTCGGTTGAACACCTTATAATACCTCTTGGCGTAGGCCCTCAGGCTTTCGTCCTCACCAATCTTCAGAGCCATTAGGGCATCTACCCTCAAGGGTTGTAGTTTGTTTGTCATGAACCTGGCCACGAACATCTCGGCCAGGCCTTCCTAGGTCTTCACACTTTCTTTCGGCAATTTGTGAAACCAATCCGATGCAATCTCCCCGAATGATGAAGGGAACACTTTGCAGAGCAACGGCTCGTTCCCAGTGTACAACGCCATCGCGTTTAGGTATAATCCGACGTGAAAGTTGGGGTACGACTTCCCATCGTATATCTGGAACCTTGGCATGCTGAATCTTTTCGGGACCTCAACTTTGTCTAGCTTCACCGAGAATGGTGTTCTCGGTTTAATAGTTGAGGTTACCTCGGCATGATCTTGCTTCCTCTTGAGATAATCTCTCAAGTCCTCTTTGGTCCGGCCAGGAGCTCAGCTGTCTCCTGATTTCAGTCTTTTAGGTGCACTACTTTCAGCTTCGTTGTGAGTCCTTTTTGACTTTTCTCCATTGGTTGCATCGAAGCATAACTCCTACCTTTGAACATGACGATGTTCTTTGAGGTCTGCCTCCTTGGTGCGGTGTGTCCTTCGAGATTCTTCCCTTCTTGGCTCTCCACGCCCGACTGTAGACACCCCATTTTTGACCGCCCTTAAGACTTGGGTGTTACTGATGGTTTACTTGATGGTAAAAGGTGTGCAGGGCAAAGGTTCAATTTCTTCGGCAAGGAGAGAGACAAATCTCAACTTCACACCCCATTTTGGACCAAAGCTATTTTGAATGGTTTTTAGACCTTAAAACACTCTCTTTCAAAACATTTTTGAAATAAAATTTCTGCGATGTTTCGAGGCTCGCATTTTGTCAAACGTTGTGCTTTTCGATAAACTGAGCAAGGACAAAGTGGAAATGAATGAAAGAGAGATGAAATCTTTGAAAAATCTTTCAAAACACCTTGCTCAGGGGTTTGAAGTTGAAGAAAGGAGGGGAAGAGAGAAGAAACCAAGTTCGAGAAGAAGATAGGCAAGAATCGCTAAGAGATGGACGAGCAGTCCTCGCTAAATCAAGCTTATCTGTCTATACACCTGGAGTTAAGCTATTAGGCCACCACCGTTGGAAAGAAGATTTCCGGGGCTTCGTTTTCCATTCAAGAATCTCTTAAATCCGAGTCCTGAGGGTGGAGATATGATTGGTTGAAGTTGGGCATCATCTCGGTAGGAATGAAATTGAGCAGCCTTCACCAAAACAAGCATAACTTTTTGCACGGTTGGAATTTTAATGCAAGGCTGGCACCATTGGAAAGCTTACTTCCGGGGAATCAATTTTGACACAAGAATGACCAGAAAAGGAGTTCATATGAAGACGTTATGCCCATTTGAAGTTGGACCTGCAAAGCAAATTTTTCCTACCGACCGACCAGAACAGATGGCCGACCGACCAAATAGATGGCCGACCAACCAGTTAAAGTGGCCAGCCGACCAATTTTGTTGTCCGACGACCTTCCGGAGTATTCTACAGATTGAATGCATGCCAGCTATGCCAGCTGGAGTGCACAAACCCTGCTCCCCAAGCACGTGTGTGATTGTTTTGCACCCTTTACACCCTTTTGATCCAAACTTCTTCTAAAATATTGCACCCTTTGCTCAAGCTTCTTGAGGAAGCTTGACCCTTTGCCTTAGCTTCCTCAAGAAGCTTGGACCTTTGGGTTAGCTTCTCTTAGAAGCTTGACTCTTTTGACCCTTTTGTTTAGCTTCCCTTAGAAGCTTCAAGCCATTATCTTGTCTATATAAGGAGACCCTCCTCCTCCATTGAGATGGTTCAGCAAAATCAGACCTAATACATATATATTCTGATATATACACCTTATCTCTCTATATCTCCCTCTCGCTCTCTCTTTATTTGTGTGTGTTGGAGGGCCTAAAAAGGTGATTTGTTCTTAGTTTTACACTAAGACACACACTATTACACCATACTTCGGTTTGTGAGGAGTTAAGAGGTTGTTCTTAGAGGTTTTAAGGTGGTTTTGATCAGAAAAGAGGGCTGCACTTGCTGTTCTTCAAGAGTTCTTCAAGGGTGAGCACTATTCCTTTTTATCCCCCATTCTTGCACTAGCTTTTGACCTATCTTGCATACTGATTTAAGCTTTGTGCATAACTGAAAAAAGTCTTATATTTTCATGCTTAAGATCTTTCATTAAAGTCATTTTGGTGTTGGGGGTCGACCTCTCCCTCTTAGGCCTTGTTTGGTCCCTTTTGTACCCTCTTTGATTGAGCTTTGAACCTTTTGTGTATTGGCCTTCTCACCACTGAAATCCAGTGGATTTTCAGTGGTGAAGAAGAGGTTTTGAGGTCTTGCATAGGGGAGGGACACCCCTCTTCCATTGTGTCTCTTTTGCTTGTGTTTAAGGCTTATAAAGGTAGCATGCATGCCTAGTTGTCTTTGGCTCCATTTCAGAGGTTTTTGGGTGTTTTTTGGTCATATTATACCTCTGCCCCATGTTGGTTTGTTGACCCTTTGCATGCATAATACACTTGCTTTGTATTCTCCCATTTTGTCCAGAAATGCATCTTGCCATTAGACCATCATGCTTGCATTTTTTTGCCTAGCTTTGTGAAGCTTTTGGTCATATTTTTCCATGCTTGAGGTCTTTTGGGGGTTGATTTGGTCATGCCTTTCATGCTTTGTATAGTCTCTTTGCATTCCAGCATGTTGGCATCAGGTGTGTGAGTCATTGGCATGCATTACCTTGGCTATTTCAGTGATTTGGACTCACTTATTATGTCATTTCAGACCATGTTTTGTGCTTACATGCTTGCATTTGTTATCCTTTCAATGCCTTGAAGAGATGTGGTCTTATGCTTCATGTTTGAGTCATTGTGCATGCCTATGTGTTTGAGTCCTTGGGCTGCCATTCATGTAGGTTTTAGGGTGTATTTTGATGCATTAAAACTCTATTTTTGGTTGGAAAGTCCATGCCATGTTTGGTGGGGGGAGGTGTAGAGTAAGGCCCTATTGGTGACCTTGAATGCCTTTGTTTTGATACCCATTTCGTAGCATGTTTTTGGCCCTATCCCATGCATGTTCCAGCCCTGTTTTGGAGTCCTCTAGGACTGTTTTAGGTCATTTTGGTCCATTGGGGTTTGATTAACATGGCCATGGTTTGACCCCTCTTGGTTGGCTTCAAGTTTGGATCATTGTTGCATGCCTTGCTTGCATGACATGGTTGATTTGGCATCTTCCTCTATGCATTTTCAAAGCTTAATATGTTAGCCTAGCATCCATGTTTGTCATCTTGTGAGTGCCCTTGAAAGTTGCCTTTCATGCCTTAGTCTTAGGCTCATTAGTTTGCATGCTTATTTTGCATGATTGGCATCATCATTTTAGTGCACTTTGGCCACTATTTTGGGGAGGTGGCTGAGGTTCCTCCATCCTAGTGTAAGTCCGTGCATTTGTATCTTGTAGTATACTCATTACATTGCATGTTTGTTGCATCCTTGTAGTCAATGCATTGTTGCATGTTTACCACTTTGCCTAGTTGCCTAACTAGGTTGTATTGTAACATTGCATGCTTGGCACATTGCACACTTGCATAGTAGCTTACATTGCATTTGGCATGTTTTGTAACTTAGTCTTTTGTACACTTGAGCCATGTTTGTATACATGCATTACATTGCTTGGCTTGGGGTGTCAAACCAAGCACGAAGATTGAGGAGTGTTCGTACTCAAGGTGACGTAACACGTCTCAATCCTCGGTCGCCGATGTCCTTGATCTCAAGCTAAGTGTGTCCATGTATTGGTTTTGAGCATCTTTGCCTTCTCTGAAGCTAAGGATTTGGTTGTGTTCGTCACTCTGAGGACTAACTCCAATGCGCTGCGGTGCCATTTAAACAAGGGGCAACTTTCTGTTGCCATTCAACGCACTGCAGTGCCATTCAAACAAAGGGCAACTTTCTGTTGCTATGCAGCTTTTTTCAAGCAAGGGGCAGTTTTCCTTCGGATCCGAGGTTGCATCTCAAGGGTAGGTTCCGTGCTCGTTTAGCATTGGCCGTTTGCAAAAATAGTTTTTGAGAATTTTCACTGAGGTTGATTATTTTCTCGAAAATTATTCTATCTTTTCTAAAACTGGCCCCTTTTCATGGACCCAAAAAAGGAAAATTTTCAGTGCTCACAGCCTGACTTGCAGGATTTTAAATCAAAAATCGAACAAGCATGTTAATCTAACTCTCATTTTGGTCAAAATTGTTTTAGTAGAAAGCCAAAAACTAAAAAAATGGTCAAAATAATGAACTAGGGGCACAGTTGAGTCAGGCTTCCTGTCTTTCCTCCGTCGCTAGCATACTTGCCAGAAAGGGCACAACTGAAGCTGTCAGTAAAGGGTTGAAAGCTCTCTCACCCTCCAAGCAACGAGGTATCAAAACAAGTGCGAAGCACGGATTGGAATGAATCAAGATACTCCACTCCCTTATCCGGAGCATCGACTAAACGTCACCGGAGGAAATAGCTGCGAGCTAACAGTGTTGGGCATGAACCCACAATTTCCTATTCATCCGTCAATCACCTTGGGGAGGGATGAAAAATGAGAGATTAAAGAATAGAGAGACGTGGGATGAGAGAAAAAGTGAGAAAAGGGCTTTTTCAGAAAAATAGAGATCGAGTGCCAGAGTGATGCGAGAATCGCAAATGAGGAAGGGTGGGAAACCATACCCGAAGAAACTGGCTCCTCGTGCACCGAGAGGTCTCTCATCTTTGTAACACATCTGTGTGTTATGTCTTTTGTTTTGTTTGTCTCGATTCTTGCTTTGAGTCGTTTCGAGTGTGTCTCGATGTGTTTAGGTTGTTTACCTTTTTGTTTTCTGTTATTGAGTCTTTTTCGCTGTGTTCAGTTATAGGCCCAATACCCGATTGAGAACTCATTTTCTCAATTTCAAAAATGATTTGTTGTGTGCTCAAAGTGCTGTGCCATTCTCCACATTTGTGCAAAAAAGGAATTTGTTCTTTCAAAAACTGCAGGGTTCAACCTAGGTCATGTGAGAACAGTAAAATCAGGATCTATCTGAAGCTATATAGGTTCCGGACTGCAAAACAAAAGAAAAGAGGGAAAATCGAAGCATCTGAGTGTGTTTCACCTTCAGCAAATTCTGTGATTGTACCCCGGATGTACCTCATGATGCCTTGTCACTACTCCGAAGTATGAGTGTATCTCGATCCCAAGCTTAAGCCTGCTTTAAGTCAGAATGGCAATTAAAGCAGCAGCAGATGTTATCTCTCTCTAATATAAACAGGGTGTCCCCTTTTGAGCTGAGCATGTTGCAAAGCCCTTTGAGAGGTAAATCGGAGGCACCAGAGTACATGTTTGATGCCCCTCTATTACATAGAATGTGCACTTTCATATACTATCTATTGCAGGCGTGCCGCGCATCGTTATGATTCATGCATAGAATATGCTTGCTTTCAATGTTGCATAGAATATGCTTGTCTCATGCATGGAATATGTCTTCAATATTGCATAGAATATACTTTCCATGTTGCATAGGAAATGCCCCCATACTTGCATAGAAAATGCATTTTATCGCACTCTTTTTATCCACCTTCCTCGCACTTTCTTGTGCATTATATCTCACTCGCACTGTCTTGTGCAGTTACACTTTGTATCTCATTCGCACTTTCTTGTGTATCTTGTGGTTGTGTTTCACTCGCATTATCTTGTGCATTGCATATCACTCACGCTGTTTAGCGTATCGCACTTTTTAGTGCATTTCAAAATCACTCGCGCTGTTTAGCGTATCGCACTGTTTTGTGCATTTCAAATCAATCGCGCTGTTTAGCGTATCACACTGTCTTGTGCATTTCAAATCAATCGCGTTGTTTAGCGTATCGCACTATCTTGTGCATTGCATTCATTCGCGCTATTTTGCGCACCTCAATCGCACTGTCTTGTGCATTTCAAATCAATCGCGCTATTTAGCGTATCGCACTGTCTTGTGCATTGCATTCATTCGCGCTATTTTGCGCACCTCAATCGCACTGTCTTGTGCATTTCAAATCAATCGCGCTGTTTAACGTATTGCACTGTCTTGTGCATTGCATTCATTCGCGCTATTTTGCGTACCTCAATCGCACTATTTTGTGCAGTTTATCATCGCGCTATTTTGCGCGTCGCCTTTATCTTGTGCATCACATCTCATTCGCGCTTATTTTGCGCGACCGCTTTTGTGCATCTAAGTCGATCGCCTTTGTTTTGTGCGATTTACACTCGCGCTTTTTACGATCGCCTTGTTTTGTGCGATTTATCATCGCGCTATCTTGCGACTTTACTGACTTGTTAGTGCATTACATTGCACCTTTGTCTTGTGCACCTGTATAGCACTATTTTGTGCATCTTCTTAGCACTGTTTTGTGCATCCACTCTGTATCGCACTTTCTTGTGTACATTGTATTTTTGTATCACTCGCACTGTCCTGTGCCCTCTCGGGTCTAGGAGACTTTAAATCCTCTAAAGGTGCAATTCCTTTTTTGCATAAGTCCAACTTTTAAACTGGCTTCGCGTAGCGTATAAGTCTAACTTTCAAACCAGCTTCGCGTGGCGTATAAGTCCAATTATCAAAGTCTTCCTGCATATCATTTTGCATCCTGCCCCTAAACTACGCTGGTTTGATTCCTTGCAAAGGGATACGTAGGCAGCCTGCGGGTTCAACCAACTGCATCTATATTTTGTTTGTCCAAGTCTTCGGCCTTGTCAAAAATGGGTCGTCTCTGGGCTTTGACATTCACTCACGTGATTTCATGACTTCCAAGCTCTGTCATAGAGGGGTAACTGTAGACACCCCATTTTTGACCGCCCTTAAGACTTGGGCGTTACTGATGGTTTACTTGATGGTAAAAGGTGTGCAGGGCAAAGGTTTAATTTCTTCGGCAAGGAGAGAGACATATCTCAACTTCACACCCCATTTTGGACCAAAGCTATTTTGAATGGTTTTTAGACCTTAAAATTTCAAAACATTTTTGAAATAAAATTTCTGCGATATTTCGAGGATCGCATTTTGTAAAACGTTGCGCTTTTCGGTAAACTGAGCAAGGACAAAGTGGAAATGAATGAAAGAGAGATGAAATCTTTGAAAAATCTTTCAAAACACCTTGCTCAAGGGTTTGAAGTTGAAGAAAAGAGGGGAAGAGAGAAGAAACCAAGTTCGAGAAGAAGATAGGCAAGAATCGCTAAGAGAGGGACGAGCAGTCCTCGCTAAATCAAGCTTATCTATCTATACACTTCGAGTTAAGCTATGAGGCCACCACCGTTGGAAAGAAGACTTCCGGGGCTTCATTTTTCATTCAAGAATCTCTTAAATCCGAGTCTGGAGGGCGGAGATATGATTGGTTGAAGTTGGGCATCATCCCGGTTGGACTGACACTGAGCAGCCTTCACCAAAACAAGCATAACTTTTTGCACGGTTGGAATTTTGATGCAAGGTGGTGCCATTGGAAAGCTTACTTCCGGGGCTTCAATTTTGACAAGAATGACCTGAAAAAGAGTACATATGAAGAAGTTATGCCCATTTGAAGTTAGACTTGCAGAGTAGATTTTTCCTGTCGACCGACCAGAACAGATGGCCGACCGACCAAATAGATGGCCAACCAACCAGTTAAAGTGGCCGGCCTACCAATTTTGCTGGCCGACGACCTTCTGGAGTATTCTACAAATTGAATGCATGCCAGCTGTGCCAGCTGGAGTGCATAGACCATGCTCCCCATGCACGTGTGTGGCTGTTTTGCACCCTTTGCACCCTTTTGATCCAAACTTCTTCTAAAAGATTGCACCCTTTGCTCAAGCTTCTTGAGGAAGGTTAACCCTTTGCCTTAGCTTCCTCAAGAAGCTTGGACCTTTGGGTTAGCTTCCCTTAGAAGCTTGACTCTTTTGACCCTTTTGTTTAGCTTCCCTTAAAAGCTTCAAGCCATTATTTTGTCTATATAAGGAGACCCTCCTCCTCCATTGAGATGGTTCAGAAAAATCAGACCTAATACATATATATTCTGATATATACCTTCTCTCTCTATATCTCCCTCTCTCTCTTCATTTGTGTGTGTTGAAGGGCCTAAAAGGGTGATTTGTTCTTAGTTTTACACTAAGACACACACTATTACACCATACTTCGGTTTGTGAGGATTTAAGAGGTTGTTCTTGGAGGTTTTAAGGTGGTTTTGATCAGAAAAGAGGGCTGCACTTGCTATTCTTCAAGAGTTCTTCATGGGTGAGCACTATTCCTTTTTATCTCCCATTCTTGCACTGGCTTTTGACCTGTCTTACATACTGATTTAAGCTTTGTGCATAACTGAAAAAAGTCTTATATTTTCATGCTTAAGATCTTTCATTAAGGTCATTTTGGTGTTGGGGGTCGACCTCTCCCTCTTAGGCCTTGTTTGGTCCCTTTTGTACCCTCTTTGATTGAGCTTTGAACCTTTTGTGTATTGGCCTTCTCACCACTGAAATCCAGTGGATTTTCAGTGGTGAAGAAGAGGTTTTGAGGTCTTGCATAGGGGAGGGACACCCCTCTTCCATTGTGTCTCTTTTGCTTGTGTTTAAGGCTTATAAAGGTAGCATGCATGCCTAGTTGTCTTTGGCTCCATTTCAGAGGTTTTTGGGTGTTTTTTGGTCATATTATACCTCTGCCCCATGTTGGTTTGTTGACCCTTTGCATGCATAATACACTTGCTTTGTATTCTCCCATTTTGCCCAGAAATGCATCTTGCCATTAGACCATCATGCTTGCATTTTTTTGCCTAGCTTTGTGAAGCTTTTGGTCATATTTTTCCATGCTTGAGGTCTTTTGGGGGTTGATTTGGTCATGCCTTTCATGCTTTGTATAGTCTCTTTGCATTCCAACATGTTGGCATCAGGTGTGTGAGTCATTGGCATGCATTACCTTGGCTATTTCAGTGATTTGGACTCACTTATTATGTCATTTCAGACCATGTTTTGTGCTTACATGCTTGCATTTGTTATCCTTTCAATGCCTTGAAGAGATGTGGTCTTATGCTCCATGTTTGAGTCATTGTGCATGCCTATGTGTTTGAGTCCTTGGGCTGCCATTCATGTAGGTTTTAGGGTGTATTTTGATGCATTAAAACTCTATTTTTGGTTGGAAAGTCCATGCCATGTTTGGTGGGGGGAGGTGTGGAGTAAGGCCCTATTGGTGACCTTGAATGCCTTTGTTTTGATACCCATTTCGTAGCATGTTTTTGGCCCTATCCCATGCATGTTCCAGCCCTGTTTTGGAGTCCTCTAGGACTATTTTAGGTCATTTTGGTCCATTGGGGTTTGATTAACATGGCCATGGTTTGACCCCTCTTGGTTGGCTTCAAGTTTGGATCATTGTTGCATGCCTTGCTTGCATGACATGGTTGATTTGGCATCTTTCTCTATGCATTTTCAAAGCTTAATATGTTAGCCTAGCATCCATGTTTGTCATCTTGTGAGTGCCCTTGAAAGCTGCCTTTCATGCCTTAGTCTTAGGCTCATTAGTTTGCATGCTTATTTTGCATGATTGGCATCATCATTTTAGTGCACTTTGGCCACTGTTTTGGGGAGGTGGCTGAGGTTCCTCCATCCTAGTGTAAGTCCATGCATTTGTATCTTGTAGTATACTCATTACATTGCATGTTTGTTGCATCCTTGTAGTCAATGCATTGTTGCATGTTTACCATTTTGCCTAGTTGCCTAACTAGGTTGTATTGTAACATTGCATGCTTGGCACATTGCACACTTGTATAGTAGCTTACATTGCATTTGGCATGTTTTGTAACTTAGTCTTTTGTACACTTGAGCCATGTTTGTATACATGCATTACATTGCTTGGCTTGGGGTGTCAAACCAAGCACGAAGATTGAGGAGTGTTCGTACTCAAGGTGACGTAACACGTCTCAATCCTCGGTCGCCGATGTCCTTGATCTCAATATGATAGGGTATTGGCACTCATTTGTTTGTTGCATGCATTTACATCAAGTTGCAAACTTGGCCTCTTAGGCCATCATGCATCGAAATGCACAATTGATGGCCCGAGGGTCGAGGGCCATGCCCCTTGGAGTTCATTGCATGATAGGGAGTGTGTCCATGCATACATTTGCTTGAAAATTCCATGCCATACATCGCTTGTTCTTCTTTGTCAGCTATCGCAGTTTCAAAGAGAAGATTTGGCCCGGCGGTGTTGAGTGCTGACCGGCAAAGAATGTTTGGCCGAGAGCACAATATTTAGCTGATGAGACTATTCCCATGGCTGGTAGCATATTCTTTTGGTAACATTCCACAACACTCAAGGAGCGAGCCTGGGACTTTCGAGAAATTTCAGAGGGCAAGCGGTGTAAATAGAAACATGATGCTATGGCGGCGAGTTTTTCGGCGAAGTCAAGCATGCATCATTCGCGCATTCCGAGGCAGAGCTGTGGCAGTCTCTTTAAGCTTCACATTTAGTTTATTTTGTAATTAATTTGTTAATTAATTAAGGGTCTGTAATAATTAATTAGCTAGGATAGTTGATTTGTTATTCGAACTGTATTATTCTTTCGGTCCCTCCGAGTGAGGGTGTATTTGTAATAAGTGTGTGTGAGTGTGTGCATGTCTGCCAATCCCACGTCTTTCTTTCCTTTTATTTACCCACTGATGATGGTTAGACTAGGGCATACTTGAATTAGCATACCTTATGCTATGCATGCGTGCATCCATACATTTGTCTTACATGCACCGGGCTCGGCACATCATACTAACTGCACTTGTATTTCAATTCCAAATTGAGTACTTGTTAGTTGCAGCATTTCACATGCCATCTTTACGGTAGCCGAGCCTATTCTAGCTGTATCCTGCATGTGTTGCATTAGCCATCTTAACATGAACTAGGATTATGCATATGATTACTAACTAGTTTCTGTTTTGGCTTGGAGTACTAGGTAAGCTTTTAGGCTTTAGCATACCACATGCGTGTGAGTGTTGCCATAATAGCATGATTACCGTGAGGCTAGCTGCTTATGTGATATAACTGCTTGAATGCTTGTGGATGGAGGTTAAGTTACTTAAATTGGAACAATGCATTGAATGCGAGTTTTAAGCCCTCTTAAGGGTGGCAAAACTCATGTCTTAGCCTACTTGCGGGTAGCACCATCAAACCATTTTCAAATAAACAAACATGAAATGTTTTGTTCCAATTTGGGCGACTTGGTCTATACTTGTTTGCTGTGCGCATCACGTAGTAAATCTAGGCTAATAACCGGAATAAGAACGCATAATGTTTTCAAAATAAGATATCATGGTTAGTAGAGGCCGATCTTTGATCGGGCGAGAGAGGGTGCTCATAGCTGACCTTCCCCAATCGTACCCAAGTTCCCGAACCGAGGCAACTTTGGTGATGACGGACACGTGGCCTTAGGCAAACGAGTCAGGGTTTCCTAAATCTCCCCATTAAAAAACATTTAGGTGGCGACTCTGTATCTGGCAAAGCAGTCCATGTTTGGCACTTCTTTTCTAAAAATCTGTTTTCTTAAAAACGATTTACCGGATTTGGACTCTTCGGTTCAGATTAAGAATCGTGACAATTTGAGTCTAAACTGTAGTAGACCCACAAACGAACAAAACGGGATTTCCTCTCGGGGCGTTCACGGGCGCGTCTACACCGACCTCCCTTAAAGGCCGATGAGAAAGTCTTTCGCTTCTGGGGTGCTGGAGGGCTATAGGGATAGTTTTCTGTCCTCCCTTTTGAGCATTAGCCGCTGGAATCGGCATGTCTTGCAACGAGAATGATGGCTGCATTACGTTGTTTTGCATCATGAAGTTAACGACCGATTGCAGGTCAGCCAACTTGTTCGCCATCTCTTTAACCTCTTCGTCTCTCCATAGGCATCTGTCCTTCCATACTTGGAGGTTATCTTCGTTATAGTTCCCGCTTTGGTCTGTTTGCTTTGGTATGTCGTCTTCGTGGCCGACGTCTTTCACTCCGTAATTCTGGTCTTCGTTGTAATTGTCCTTTTCAACATCAACGTCAACAGGTCTCCCACTCCCGTTAGGAGTGTCATCCCCAACCTTCTCCTTCTGTCCGTCGTTGGCCATCTATTATTCTTTCTTTCCCACAGACGGCGCTAAATTGTGTGAGTGATTTTCTGACCACACTGCCAACTCAGTAATCAGGTGGAGAGTACTGGCAGAATAGATGATACCTGGCTGACTTGCAACAGAAAGAGAAGATTCCGGCGGTAGTTCGTCCACCCGGGAGCACTTCGACGATCAAGTCAGTATATCTCTCAAAGATAACTAATAGTGCTAAACTCACTGTTCAGAATATAAATTGCGTACCTTAGACCCATCGGGGGTGCCTTTCTTTTATAGCTAACTCAATCCTAGTCCCCATAGAAGCCTTGCTTTAATGGACTTTAGCTCAGTGTTTATCTTAGACTCTTCAGTAGATAGAAATAAACTCCCAAAGAGTGTTATCCTTATCCATGCTGAAATCTTTCCTCATTCTAGGACTCTTGTGCCTTATCCGGTTATCTCGGATTTCGATATCTTCGGAGATAACCTCGGCCTAGTCGAAATAACCTCGGCATCATGACCTGGACACGTGGCACCTTGGTTAACACGTCGGTGTCACCTTGGCCACGTGTTGGAACTCAAAAAATATATCCCCACAAATTGTAAACCCAATAACAATATCATTATGGGAATTTGGACGGAAGGTTGGATCTTACATACCATTTAGTCATATAAAAATTTCAAAATCTAATAAATGATTAAAATATCACACAAGATATATTGTTCAATTTTTCAACATAGTAGAACTCACATTCATCACCGTCTTTTCTAAAACACTACCACCATTTTGTTATCCCCATCTGTTGGAAAAATGGTTTAGAAATCATTAATATGTGAATGAATAATTAACTTCAAAGTGATGGTTTTAAAATAATATTTATTTAATGTAAAATTTGATTTTATTTAAATAAATTCGTTAATTTTTGGGGTCAAAATTGAACATGATTCAATTCAGAATTCGAATTGTTTTGAAACAACAATCATGACTTTTCTAGTTGCACATTTTCATGGAAAATAGGTGACTCTTTTGAAAAGTCACTATGACCATTCGAAGAGCCACCAATTCATCTATATAAACAGGCCCCTATCGCATTCACTTTGAATTGAATTCATCTTGTGTTTCTTTTCTTCTGCACTCTGTCTTTTCTGTAAGAGAATTCTGCACAGTAAGGTTTGCCAGACTTGCCGTGGTAGTGCTACTTCTGTAAGGTTCGATCGTTGTATCTTGGGAGACAAATAAAAACTTGTGAGCACCATAGCGATAAACGAATTTGTCTTAAGGAAATTGTGTTCAACACAAGTCTTGATCAAATTATTTTTTCATTTCCAGATTTTTTACAATCTGTTTGTAAATTTTCTACTTCTCTGTAAGTATTTTTAGTTCTCGTATATGCTTTGGTTTGGTTTAACCAGAACAATTTACATTATATCCAACTTATATTTTTTTTTAATATAATTTGGTAATATATGTGGTGCAATTATTGCATGTTCACACAATACACATAAGGAGATTTTTTCCTACAATCCTAAGACAAATTTGCATAAGAATATTCTTGTTTGCCTGTTCAAGTAAAATATAAATTTTTCTTTTGTGATTTTTCTAGATACTACAAATCTATATTATTGATTTTTGATTTAGTTTTAGAATATTTTATGATTAAAATGTGCATACATGCTTAATTGTTATACTTTCATAGTGCTTATTTGCCATGGTACATGTCTTTAAGTTTCATGTCGAAACTGCACCAGACCAAAGGTTGTGAGTTTCTTTCTTAACTACTGGTGTTGAATAAATGAGCATGTGTATTTACTTCTAATGCCATGTTTGGAAGTTTGTTTTTAGTGAATGAAATTTTCATTTTGATTGGTGGAGAATAATGGAGACTTACCAATTTGGGTGGGTTGATTATGGGAAAATTATATTTCCACACGCCTACTTATCTCAGTGCACACACTTAATGAATCATTATTTTAAAGGAAATTCTATTTCCACACATCTATTTATCTCTATGCACATCATTTCTCAGTGTACACCTTTATGAATTTGATTAGGTATTATTTGTCTCATTCCACACACCACATATTCCAATTATAATTCTTAAGTCAAATATTATACACACACTTTCCTCAGTCCACCCAAACACACCCCCACACAGACTCATCAACAAAGAAAGCTTTTTCTGCACTTGAGTAGTTGGAAAATTGGCTGATCTTATCCTCTGATACATTTCTTTGTTGGTTGAAACCCTAGCAAATTCCTCCACTACTAAAGTAAGCAATTGAATCCTTAACAATTGAATGTAAACATACTTGCCTTCCTCCTCTGCTTCAGGAACCGAGGCTTTGTTAAATTTTTAGTACTTTGTTAAATGTTAATCTTGATTGCTGTAAATTGTTGCTCATAATGCTCTGTAAATGCTAATTTCTAGAAAATTAACATTACATAAGGTTTAAAAAATCCATAATTTTAGAAAAATGAGTTCAGGAAGTTTAGGTTTAGGGCCTGTTTGGTAACACTTATGTTTTCAGTTTATATTTAAAAAAAATTTATAAACTGTTTTTTGTTTATTTTTAGAAAAACATAAACTACAAACGCGTTTGGTTTGGACAAAATGTTTGAAAATTTTAAAAAATATAAACTAAAAGAGTGAGAAATGGCGAGTGGTAGCGTGGTGGGTGGTGACGAGTGATGGCGGATGGTGGCAGCAGAAGACGGTGGTGGCGGGTGGGTGGCGACGAAAGACGGTAGTTGTGGATGGTGGCGAGTGGTGGTGACGGAAGATGATGATGGTGGGTGGCGGGTGATGGGTAATAGCGGCAGGTGGTGGGTGGTGGGTGGTGACGACAAAAGACAGTGATGGAGGGTGGTGGCGAAAGAAAGTGGTGGAAAGTGGTAGCAGGTGGTGGTGGCGAAAGACAATGGTGGAAAGTGGTAGCAGGTGGTGGTAGATGGTGGCAGGTGGCGGGTGGTGGGTGGTGGGTGGTGCTGGCGGAAGACGGTGGTGGAAAGTAGTGGCAGGTGATGGATGGTAGCGGTGGTGGAAAGTGGTGGCAGGTGGTGGCAGCAAATGGTGGCGACGAAAGACAGTGGTGGAAAGTGGTGATGGGTGGCAGCGGCGGCGACGGCGATGGCGACGAAAGACGGTGGTGGAAAGTGGTGGCAGGTGGCAGGTGGTGGCAGCAGAAGAAGGTGGTGGAAAATGGTGGTGAGTGGTAGTGACGGAAGATGGTGGTGACGAGTGGTGGCTAGTGGTGGCGGTGGAAGACGGTGGTGGGTGGTGGCAGCAAAAAACGGTGGTGAAGGGTGGTGGCGGCGAAAGACGGTGGTGAAAAATAGTGGCAGGTGGTGGCAAGTAGTGGGTGGTCAAAAAAAAAAAAAAAAAAACTGAAAATTTAAACGTAAACTCATTTTTTGAGTTTACAAATTTTGGCCAAATTTAAAAACTGAGACCACTGGTTCATAAACTAAAATATTTACCAAACAAGTTTTTATGACAGTTTTTAAAATTTTTGTAAATATAAACTGAAAACGTAAGTGTTACCAAACACCACCTTAATGATTGGAGGTCATAGTTTAACAGAATTTGTAAAAATTTTAAACTATTTGTTTTTTTTAAACAGTGGGTTTGTTTGTTGTTGGTGGTGGTAGAGAGAGAGAGAGAGAGAGAGAGAGAGAGATGAGATGAGATGAGATGAGATGAGATGGGTTGGCCTAGGGTTTTGATGTCCATTGTGGTCATTTTATTTTAGAGTATAATTGTCATTAAAATAAAATTTCATTCAGTGTGTATACTGAGGTAAGTAGGTGTGTGGAAATAGAATTTCCCTTATTTTAATGGCAATTATATCTTAAAGTAAAATGATCATAATAGACATCAAAACACATCCATAATATTATATGAAAATATTTCCTATACACATCTTTTAAAAATAAAAAAAATCTCAGTGTACATCTTTTAATAAATAAAAAATAAAAATAAAAACTAAACCCTAATTCCTTCATTTTAGACAAAAGTAACAGGAAACAAAGTAGATTAGGAGATTTTTATGATTTTTTTTTCCTTTCTTCTTAGCATTAGTCTTCTAGTCAACCAAATAGATTAGGATCACATATTTATCCAAATTGAACATTTTAATAGCAAAGACCCAGATGAGATTTCATTCAACTAATCAACTTGCAAATAGAATTACTAGGGCTGGTTTGGAAAATAGAAAGATGGGTTTGATGATAGAGGTTAATGAAGATAATGGAGATGGAATTCTTTTAGGTTTAAAGTTGCTCTTTGTTAGAACTTCAATTTCCTCTTGATTATAGATCTACCCCATCTATTTGGCCTTGGACGAATTGTTCATCAACTCCACGAGAGAGGTTAGATTTATGTGAGAGTATGTGGAAAGAGGGTTGAGATGGTGTGTACAAGATATGAGTTAAGGGTATAATTGAAATATTTGGTGTATGAAATGAGAACAATAATTAATAATTAAATTACTAAGTGTGTGCACTGAGGCAAATAGGTGTATGGAAATAGAATTTTTCCTGATTATGATTATACTTTTTGGGTATAGAATATACATATTTAGATTAATCATATTTTGTGGATTGATTTTCATAGTTGGTATAATCCATTGGATGATGGTTTTCAAATATTTACAAAAAATTGACTTATCAATTTTTATATTTATTTATTGTTCATTGATGTGTTTAATCGTTTGTATCATTCATTGATTTTCACACAAATGCACTTGGTGGTGTCTGTCATGATGATGATGATGATGTAGTATGAAGAACATCTATTATAAATACCGTAGCCTATTTTCATTTGAAAGGTTGTTTGTCATTTATGCAGAATTTCTCAACATTTATAATAGTTCCGTTGTGCCTTTTTTCTTATTTGCTCCGGTTGTATGGGCTTTTTATATCCATTAATGATGGTTAACAAATTATAATGTTCTTTTACTTGCTTTGATAAATATATGGCGATCCTAAATTGGGTGCTTCTAAACTAATTTTTTTTTTTTTAAAGAGTATACATCATGTAAATGTCATTTTTTTTTTTTTTTTTTGGTTATGGTAGTAGCATATTTGCATCATCATGGCAGTTGTTAACATCTTAGAAGTTCAAATATGATTATTTAAATAGTGGTGTCATTTCGTTTAATTGAATATGAATCGTGAAATCTTTTGATAACCATACAAATGAATAGATTATTATTTTATTAATATCATAGTTTTGAATTTTGTGACATAGGTTGTCATAAGTAATTATGAACCTTGTGTAGTAGAATTGATTTAACTATGAACCATGATCTTAATGTGGGAGTTTATCTCTTGAATTAGAAAAAATAATTAAATTTTCTTTTGTTACAAATATTTTTTTCAATAAATAACGTATGAATTTGTCAAAAATGAGTTATTATTTGTGACAGTGACACTTGTTCATAAATGAGTCATGTTATTTGTGTTAATTTATGTATTAGCACAAATGTGGGGGGAATGAAGCAGAAATGTCTGCTAATCATGATTTATGACATGTTATTCAAAGAAACTCGAACGAGAAATATTCAAATTTAAGAGTTTAAATCTTAATTTCGATGTATAAGTACTTTTTCTTAAATGCATTGTACAAGTATTTTTCCTTGAATGCATTTTAAAGAATTATGCAATTAAATGAGATTTTTGAATTGTTTTTTATTATTGGGCAAAATCTTTATGAGGATATGATTTTGTTAAAATATTAATTGTGACTTGCGGTAGTCTCTAGAATTCATAAATTCTCTTCAGAAATTGGTTATTCAAAGCACACCATAGTCAATAAGTGATGGATCGTATATTCTTATTTATATTAGAATTTTGGGAGTGTATTGATATTTTCGTGTGATAATATCTTAACAAGGAAATTAATTTTTCTTAGAGTACTTAAAATGTGGGGGTGCTTGGAGGATTTTACCAAAGTAACAGTTCCGATAATAAATCCGTAAAGAATCTCAATTCTTTCTATAGGACAAAATTGGAGTAGAAGAAAAAATGGTTTCATTAACTCCTAAGGAACACCTCTATGTTAATTATTTAAATTTGAAAATGGGAGTAACATAGAATAACGGTAAGTCTTGATATAATCAAAGACTTAATACCGTGGGACATTTGCTTTCAGTTGTGAATATTGTCTAAGAATAATATAGTGGATCCACTAACTATGCAATAATATATAACTGAGAAAGTCAAATGAAAAATAGCTGCCACTAAACAAAAAATTTGACTAGAGAGCAAATAAGGAAAAGTTCATCAAGTGGAATATGATTAAAACCTACTAATTTTGAGTCGCCATAATGGCAACCCAACCTAACTGACTGGAGATCCCAAGATTTAGGTTCAAAGGGACAGCTGAATTATGGATGACTCACCAGAAATCACTAAGGGAGTCTATCTCCTATCCATTCTTATGATAAGAGTGATATCTGCAACATGTGTTGTATGTAGGGGGCTTAGGATAAGCTATGCTTTTAATGATCACTTCTATCTTGAGAAACTTAGAGAGGTATCTTTCAAGAGGAGTATTTAAGAGACTTGAAATAAGCATCACCTATATGAGTGTGAAGGGGGCGCTTCTATGAGAATTGATAAGGCTAAATTCTCTAAAGCACTTATGAAACACCAGGACATGCCCAAGGCCAAAACAGGCACAACCGTGAGAACTAAGCTGTGTCTGGAGATATTTTGTGTGAATTCTATTGTCTTAACTTACATAAACGGCTAAACAGTTCAAGACATTACGCCCACTAATTAGCTAGTAAGTCTGATAGTCTTTTACTATTCAAAGTCAAAAACTACCTATTCCCATTTAGAATATTTTCAATTAAATTCTCTTTGAGTCTGCATTGAGTCTTGCATACTTTTTTGTCATTTCATTCATGTGGGGAATTGTTGGAAAAATGGTTTGGAAACCATTAATAGGTGAATGAGAAATTGACTCCAAAGTGCACAATTTGAGTATGGTTTCAAGACAATATGTATTTAATGTAAAATTTGATTTGATTTAAATAAATTCATTATTTTTTTTTTTGAGTCAAAATTGGATATGATTCGATTCAAAATTTGAATTCTTTTGAAAGAACAATCATATCTTTTTTGGTTGCACCTTTTCATGGAAAAGATGTGACTCTTTTGAAAAGTCGCCATGACCATTCGAAGAGCCACCAATTCATCTATATAAACAAGCCCTCATTGCATTCATTTTGAATTGAATTCATCTTGTATTTCTTTTCTTCTGCACTCTGTCTTTTCTGTAAGAGAATTCTGCATAGTAAGGTTCACCAGACTTGCCGTTGTAGTGATGCTTCTGTAAGCTTCGATCGTTGTATCCTGGAAGACAAACGTTCATTAAAAACTCATGAGCACCATAGTGAGGGACAAATTTGTCTTAAGAAAATTGTGTCTAACACAAGTCTCGATCAAATTGTTTTTTCATTTCCAGATTTTTACAATCTGTTTGTAAGTTTTTTACTTCTTTATAAGTATTTTTTATTCTCATTATATGCTTTGGTTTGGTTTGGTTTAACCCGAACAATTTATGTTATATTCAACTTATATTTTTTTATATAATTTAATAATATATATAGTGTAATTATTGCATGTTCACACAGTACACATAAGGAGATTTTTCCTACACCATCATCATTGCCACCAATGTGATTGTGGCCACCAGTATTTTTGCAAACTCTATTATCTAACACTTCATAGTAGAAATAAGTACACAAAGCTCACAAGATCGTAAGTGATGGAAAGTCTACAAGACAAATTCCAATACCAATGACAATACATATCGAGTATTTGATAAATGCATAATCCAACTCTAGGAAATATTCTTGAATTTGGTTATGAATACGTTGGAATTACTAACATTTAATATGTAATCTAAACTCTCAAAGGTTACGTATTACAAGAAATTGGGTTTTGCTTTCAATTCTGAAAGATTGCATATTACATATATATATACATATATAATCAGGATGCATATTACTATAATCTAGGGTTTGTTTTAATATCATACTTCTGGAAACTGATAAACAATCCATATTCAAAAAATTCAGATTTTAGAATTATGAAATTTAAAACTGAGGTTTAAATCAAAATTTTCTCCATTACTTACTACTTTCCAAAAACTCCCTTTCGATAGAGAAACCTGCCTAGAATCACACAAAACTAGGGGTGAAAGAATAATCACTAAAACCAAACCGACCGACCACACCGAACCAAGCCGCCGGTTTACAGTCTGTTTATTTTTTGTAATTCGGTCGGTCAGTATGATTTTTTTAAAATTTCGGTTCTCGGTTTGATTTATGTAAATGTTACACCGAACCGCACCAAATTATACTCCCATCTAAGCCATTCACATGTTCTAATCCTAACCATCCACTCAATAATATATATATATATATAGGGCAAATTACACAAACAGTCCCTATAGTTTGGGGCTTGTGTCATTTTGGTCTCTGACTTTTCAATTGTGACACATTTGACCCTGAATTTTGAATCTTGTTCCAAATAAGGACAATTGAATATATAATTACATTTTTCAAGGGTAAAATTGTCAATTTGATAAAATATAAACTAATTTGACAAAAATAAATGTCAAACAAATATTTTTGAATTTTTAAAAATTATTTCTACCTACTAAAAATAAAATTATGTAAAATTGATAAATCTTTTAGACATTTATTTATTTTTTTTACCAAATTAATTTTTATTATGTGTTTAGATGATGATCATGTAAAATTAATTTTAAAAAATTAATCATGTAATTTTTATTAATTTTACATAATTTTATCATTGGTGGATAAAAATAATTTTAAAAAAATTAAAAATATTTTTTTGACATTTATTTTTGTCAAATTAGTTTATATTTTATCAAATTGACGATTTTACCCTTGAAAAATCTAATAATATTTTCAATTGTCCTTATTTAGAACAAGATTCAAAATTCAAGGTCAAATATATCATAATTAAAAAGTCAAGGACCAAAGTAACACAAGTCTCAAATTATAGGGACTACTAGTATAATTAATCCATATATATATATATATACATAACATAAGTACAGCCTTTTGGCCTTCCAAGTACCCACGGTGAAAAAAAAAGTTGAAACACTTTTTGGTTCTTTCACTAATTTATTCTCTTTGTCTCTTACTCTTTGTCTTCTTCCACTTCAAACAAATTGGGGCTTTTTTACAAAGGATGAAAAATCAATCAGGGTTTTTACCAAGGCACTCTCAGGTAGTCCACCACTATCATCCATTACTCAAAATCTTGAAGCAAAGTCTTGATACAGGTAAATTTCATCCCTATTTCATCCCTAATTTTTTTATTTTGAAAAACCCTATTTTTTATTGTTTTACCTTTTAAACAAACCCTATTTTTTTTTTTATCAAAAACACTTTGTTTATGACACAAATCCCTAATTTTTTTTACACTTTTCAAAAGTCCTAGTGTAGAAGGACTTTTGTGTCAAAGTAAACCATGTTTTTGATGTTTATATATATACATATATATAAACCCTGTTTATATACATATATATAAACCTTGTTTTTGATCAAAGTAAACCCTGTTTATATATATAAATCCTATTTATATAAATATATATATATATATATATTATATGTATAATATTAATGATGTTTTCAAAAGGGTTTTAATGTTTGTGAATGAATCACTTGATTTTGATGGTGTTTTAGATCCATAATGAATAATAATAAAAAAAAAAAATGATATGTTTGGTTTGTTGGATATGTTTGATGCTTGTTGGATAGGTTTGTATAGGTTTGTTGAATATGTTTGTTTCAACAGAAAAATTTTGGATAGGTTTGTTGGATATGTTTGGTTTGTTGGATATGTGTAATGCATTTTTATTTTTTTAATTTTTTAGCTCTTTCTGGATAAGGATTTCAAAGCCCAATTCATATATATATATATATATATATTGGTAAATAAAGCCCAATTTAATTTGATAAAGCATATGTAAAAATTATGCTTAGTTGTTGTTGGACTTTAGTTTCCAAGGCACAAATTCATTTTTGTAAAAAGTAGACCTAAAATGTAAGGCACAAAACCGTAGCACCGCACCACATCGCACCGAAACCAAAATAAAATGGTTTGGTTCGGTTTGTAGGTACCTTTCGGTCTGTTTGGTTTTTTTAAAAATTAAAATCAAAATTTTCGGTTCGATTTAAAAATTATAAAAAAAATCGACCGAACCGCACCGATTTCAACCCTACACAGAACCATCAAATTTTCTTAGTCACGCACGGTGACCGACTCTAAATCTATCAACATTTTCAGCCTCATATATAGCCATCACTTTATCTTTTCTTTTGCATGACCATCTAACTTGTGAAACAACATTACAGCATGGGAATGAGTTCTATATGATGGCTTAATAATAAATAGAAAGGCAAATTATAACGATAGTTTCTGTACTTTGTTTATTGTGTCATCTTAATTATTGTAATTTTGATTGGCTAAATTTTGATATTGAATTGAGAAATTTTCATTTTTACCCCTATAATTTCAATTTTACTCCCAAAATTTTTGAAATCGTATCAATTTTGCCCCTGTCGTCAAATTTGAAATGAAAAAAGTTTTAAAAATTACATTTTGACCTCAAATTTCAAAAGAAAAATACAAATTTACCATCTCCTACCCAAACTCACCCTCTCTTCTCTTCCTCCAATTCTTCCATCTCTCCTCCACTCTTGTAAGCGTTGCCCCCACCACCACCAACCACCACCGCAATCATCTGATTTTTCAATTCAACTTCTCTCAAACCCAAATTTACTTACTCCAAATTCTCATCACTACTTTCTTTGGAATTGTAGCACCAAACTCAGTGGATGATTTTGCAAGTTCTCCGTAGCGATTCTAATTTTCTGAAGTCATTATTTATTATTATTATGGTTATTATTATCTTATTTTATTTTTGACTTTATTAATTGTGTGGTCACATAAGAATTTAATGTGATATTTAATGAATTTAATGTGATAATTAATTAATTTAATGTGTTATTTAATTATATATATAATTAATCTAAATATTTAAATATTTATATTTGTTATATAAAAAAAAAGAGGTGTTATATAGATATATATATATTTAATCTTATATTTATTTTTATATATATTATAATTATGTTGTATTATATAATATAATATATTATAATAATTATTAAGTTAGAATAGGATTAGGAATCAACCAAAAGAAAAGAAAAGAAAAGAAAAGAAAAGGTCACGGGAACACACAGAGAGAGAGATTAGGGTCTTGTTTTGGTGGTTCTATTAGTTCTTCAAATAATTTTTTGATTTTTAAGAAAATATTGTGAGTACAAAACCCAATTCCCTTGATTTTTGTTTAATTTGTTGTTTTTATTTATTTGATGTTGAATTGATTTTATATTTGCAGGTAAATGATTGATTGATTTTAATTATTTTGATTAGTTGTATATGTAAGGTTTAGGATTTTTAGATAATTGATTGATTTTAATTATTTTGTTTAGTTGTGTAGGAAGGTTTATGGTTTTTACTTAATTGATTGATTTTAATTATTTTGATTAGTTATGTATGCTAGGCTTAGGGTTTTTATATGGATTTATTTTATGGTTGTAATCACACTTATGGATATATGAAATTAAAATTAATTAGCAACCCATAGATAAATTCCTTATACTCCATCATGATTCCATGAATTGTTATTTTATTTGAGTGTTGGAGAGAAAGAGTGTAAAAAAAAAAAAGGTGAGGATTATGAGATTTATTTGAATGCCTTACACTATGTTTGGGAACTTAGGAGAGAATAGAAAAGAATAGATTACTTAAATTATAAGAGAAAAGAAAAGAAAAGAAATGATTGTGATTTCTTTCCTTTTTGTTTGGATAAGGAATGAATAAAAGAAAAGAAATGATTTTGATTTCTCTCATTCTTGTTTGGTTAGACTTCATTAACAGAAAAGAAAAGAAAAGAAATTATTTTATATTATATTACTAAAATAACATTTTTATATTTTCAATCATTTTATTTCTTTTATTTTTATAGGGACAAAATTGGTATTATGAAAATAGTGATTTCTTTTCTCTCCCAATCTCTCCACTTTTGGGAAGATTGAAAATGAGGCTTATAAGAGAAATGAGTTTCTCTCTATTTCTTCTCATTTCTCTCCACTTAAGTTATCCAAACAAGTAAGAGAAACACATATCTCTCCATTTCTTTTCTTTTCTCTCCAAATCACTCAATCCAAACATTCCCTTAGGCTTGGCATTGTTATGTTTGTTCTCATGAGTGAGATGTTTTGTATATGTATATTGTTGCCTCCTTCATGAGTAGACGAGTGCTTTGATTTACATATATACGTATATGCTAACCATCCGAGGAGTGTGGATCAAACTCGGGACGATATCCCCGTGCAAGTTTGGCTTCGGAGCGGTGTTAGGTATACAAGAGACACATGGGATATATGTGTAGGCTGGAAGTGGAAGGCCGAAGTGGTGGAGTTAAGTTACAAAGAATTTAATTATGAGTTTATTGTTATAGTGTGAATTGTATTGATTTGTACACCTTGAAAAATAGTAAACGATCTCGATAAATTATGAAATTTGAGCAGATGCATATATACGTGATTCTAGACAAATTTTGTGTTTTAACTTTTTATTAAAAAGATCGATTAGAACTTATAATTGGATGATCTTAGATATTATAGTTTTGATTTATTTTAGTAATGTAGATTTTAGAGGCTATTTTAACTCACGAAACGAGCTCATTTTTATTGGTTTCGCGAACACTGAAGTAAAACATTATCCTGCACACTTTTTATGTTTTGAACTTTTTCGAAAAAAATCATCTTAGGGCAGTTTTTGTTTGTTTTCAGCTTCAGATTTTTCGATTGAATTCCGTGTAGGTTCTTCTATTAAGTTTTTCTCTCAACCTGTTCAGTTTTTACTAAATTCGTTGGCGTTATCTTTTAGGAAATTTGATTCTATACAACTTTTGTTCTTTAAGTTTTGGTCAATTCAAATTATTTAAGTATGAAACGGTACATTTTTATACTTCTTTAGCAAGTTGGTTATGATTATACTAACTTTATTTTTTTTGCAGGATGGTTGGTCTTACTAACTTTTTTTATGTAGGGATGACCCACCATATTTTTATTTCTATTTTGTTTATTTTGTAATCAATTTATATTTTGTTATGTACATGCAAGAAACTAAATGCCACCGTATCTCGAGAAACTACTCATTCGTCTCGGTGCGGTTGGAACTACTTGTCTTGTCCCGTAACAAGAATTAAATGTATTTTTGTTTGTGTCTGGTGGACAAATGGGTGTTAAATCTTGTACTCATACTAGTAGGTATATACTGACCCGTTTTGTCTCTTGGCAACTCGTGTGCATTCTGTTTGAGCGCAGCTGAGGTTCCTTTGCAGGATTAGTTGGGGCTATGGTGGTGACAAGAAATAACTATGATCGTAGGACATGTCTCTTGGATTTCTTTTGTTTTCTTGAGCTTAAGGTTGATATTAGTTTATATATATATATATATTTATGACTTTAGTATTTGAATAATTTGGCATGATTTGTAACCGTACATTATTTAAGTTGTTTTGACTAGTTGTTGCTACCTTAATGTTGAAGTATTGGTTAGTTATGAAATTATGATGGATGGTTTGGTTGACGTTTAGTTTTTTTTTTTTTTTTTTTTTCACCCCTAAGATTTGGATGATGGAATATTGATTGGGGTTTAGTCCTAATTTAATATTTAATTGTCTAAATTTTGGGGCGTGACATTCTCCGTAAATCCCCCAAGTTTTCCGCTATCGGAGAGTTCTCGCCTGTGGTCTTGAAGGAAATCTAGGAGATCATCCACGAATCTGCACCCGATCGCCGCCCAATCTTGGTTTCGGATATCCAAATTGACATAGAGAAGGTGGAGCATGGAGTCGTGTTCTCCGATAGGGTTTCGAGAGGTGAGAGCAGGGCGGCCGATACAGCAGCGTATAGCAATAGAGCAATGCCGGAGGTTTCGCATCTTGGTTGGGGACAGTGGTACTCTTTGAGGGAGATTGATGTTATGTGTGGTTGGGAGATTTGGGGAGGGATTTGGAAATAGAAAGGGAAAAAAATGTGTGAAACAATGTGAAATATATGTATATTTTATTCTCATTTTACCTATCTTTTCTCTTTTTCTTTTCAAATTTCTTTCCAAATCTCCCAACCAAACACAACATGAGGATGCAACGAATGGATTGCCTGATGAGAATGTGATCGGTGAAGGTGGTTATGGAATTGTGTATTGTGGTGTTTTGGCTAATAATACTCGTGTGGCTGTCAAGAATTTGTTGAATGACAGGTATTGAATTTTTGATTAATTCAATCCGATTTTCAATTTAGAACTCTTGCTCGGTAATGTATATATGATTTTGATGCTAGTTGATGGCTTATTTTTGAGTTTTTTTCTTTGCTTTTGATTCTTGTTTTGTAAAAGCTATTCTATTCTGAGGGGGGAGAAAAAAAAATAAAATCTTAGCTTTACTTTTAAAATTGGTCTGAATTGGTGATTGGAGTGAGCTGTAAGACTAAATTTAATTATTTAGTTATTATGGTAATTCACATGATATAACAATATGAATTATAGATTTAATAAGATTATAGTTTTATATCTTGAACCACAAATTATTATCTGATTGGTTAATAAATGGAATAGTTTTCAAATCTTCTATTTGATGGACAAGTGGAGTTATAGTTATATTAGAGAACTGATCCTCTCTCTATTTATAAAAGTATATTTGGATCACTCATCAATTATTCTGAATATAACGTATTCTAAAGAGGGTCAAGAGAGAAACTTTTTTCCACTAATATTATTATTAGGTTTGTGTTCAATCAATTTTGGGTCACTCGAACGTTTCGCATAATTGATGCAGGTATATTATTTATTCCGCATATGTTATTATTTGTGAAAATCATGATAGTTTACGATTTTGGATTATGAAAATTGTTATATGCATAACACCATAAAATTTTTACATGAGTGAGTGAATTTGGGTTTGAGAGAAGTTGGGTTGGAGAATTGAGTGATTGCGGTGGTGGTTGGTAGTGGTGACAGAGAGTGTGAGTTTATGTAGGAAATGATGAGTTTGCATCTTTCTTTTAAAATTTGAACCAAAATGTAATTTTTTTAACTTTTTCCGTTTCAAATGTGATGACATGGACAAAATTGATACGATTTCAAAAACTTTTGAGGTAAAATTAAAATTATTCGAATTCTGGGAGTGTAATTGATCATCGAGGCAAAGTATAAAAGTAAAAATGAAATTTTCTCTATTGAATTTATGACTTTATCTTAATTTGGTCCAATTGATTATTACTCTTATAATTTTTTAATGAAAAATACGTATAGAAATGACACTTGTCATATTTTTAAGGAAAATTTACCTATAAATCCTATCTTGAGGAACAGTGATCCATTAAGTCTCAAGGATTTTCTTTAAAAGACTAATTATTCCCATCGATTTTGGAAAGGTATATTTAATATATTATTTAAAAATTAGATTTACAGCTATACCCTTATTTCTATTATGTTTCCTTTTCTTTTTTTTCTTTTGTGCTAGAAAAGTAAGGTACACAATGTATGTGAATCAAATTTGGGATGAATTTTTATATGAAAATCTTTTTTATTTGGAAAAAATTTCAAAAAGATTATAAAAATGACTTAAAATATGGAATTCATCAAACATTCCAAAAGGATGTGGAATTCTTCAAATATTTTAAAAGGAGTACAAAAACTACCTAATCAGCTTTGGCCAAATGTATAATTTTAAATTATAATACTCTAATGTAACAATCAAATGTAACATTCCAATGTAACACTAAAAAATATATATATATATTAAAAAAAAAAAAAAACTTAGTGCAACACTCTAATGTAATACATACAAAAAATTTCTTATTGTATTTTTTCCAAACGTAACACTTTAATGTAACACATAAAAAAATTTCTTACTGTATTTTTTCCAAATGTAACACTCCAAAAAAAATTCTTTAGTGTAACATTATAATATAACACACAAGAATTTCTTAGTGTAACACTTTAATATAACACACAAAAAAAAAAAAAAAAAAATCTTAGTGTACTTTTTCCAAATGTAACACTTTAATATAATACTCTAAAAAAACTCCTTAGTGTAACACTCTAATTTAGCACACACACAAAAACTCCTTAATATAACACTCTAATGTAACACGCAAAAAAATTCTTTAGTGTAACACTCTAATGTAATACATTAAAAAAATCTTTAGTGTACTTTTCCTAAACATAACAATCTAATACAACACTAAAAAAAAATTGTGAGATTTTTCAAACCATTCCAAAAGGAGTACAAATATTACTTAATAAGTTTTGAATAAATGTATAATTTGAAATTATGAGTGTTGCAGTTAGTGTACTATTCTCAAACATAACACTTCAAAATAACACTCCAAAAAATTCCTAAGTGTAATACTTTAATGTACTACACTAAAAAAAATCCTTAGTACACTTTTAAACGTAACTCCTATGTAACACTAAAAAAAAGAGAATGTGGGATTCGTCAAACCATTCTAAATGGAATACAAATATTTCTTAGTAAGTTTTGGGCAAATGTATAATTTCAAACTGCGAGTATTACGTTTGAAAAAAAAAATACGTTAAGGAGTTTTTTAGTGTTTTTGTGTATTATATTGGAGTATATTACATTAGAGTGTTACGTTTGGAATTACATTGATTGGAATGCTATGCTTAGAAAAAATACACTGAGAAGTTTTTTTTATTTTTTTTATTTTTTAATTGGAACATTATGATAGGAAAAAGTATACCAATGAATTTTTTTTTAGTGTTACGTTATCATGTTTGGGAAAAATACATAAAGAAGTTTGTTAGTATATTACATTAAAGTGTTATGTTATTGAAATATTATATTAGAGTGTTACGTTTTTATTCGTAATGTGAGATTTGTTCTATAATGAGAAAAAATTCAAAACTTCTATAGTACAGATTACCCAAATATATAATTTTAAAATTTGAAAAACTCACTTTTATCCCTAAAAAATTAAACTCAAACATGTAGTAACTATCATTTTGTGTAATTTCCACTTTAATGGGACTTTTGGGTTCATAAAAAATAAAAAATAAATATAAATAAATATATAAAAAAAAACTGAATGACTAAATAATTCACAAGATCACATTTTGATATTTATTGGTGTTTCACCCTTTTTTTAAGGGCAAAATAATCAACTTACTTCTGTCAGCTAATCTCAATTAATTCAGTAATAATATTTTGTCAAAAACATTAACGGTATTATTAATTGGACAAAACTAAAATAAAATTTAAAGTTAAAGAGTCAAATTTGAGTCAATTAATAATGTAATGACCAAAATGACACGTTGAGCAATATATAGAAGTAATTTCCCCTAAATAAAACATACCCCAAACATTTTTACATGTATTTTATTTTTTTAAAAAAGTTACAAAATTATAAATCGCACTAGCAGAGATTAATAGCATATGAAGCCTAGCTGCACACACAGGATTTGCAGTTAACATAATAGAACCCTCTATATTGTTCATTGAAGTAATGGTACTAGATGTACATATAGTATATATGTATATAACAAAGGCATAATTATATTGCTAACATACCATATTACTACTACATGTATTATATATGGTTAGATCATCATTTTCGCAAAAAAGGACATGTCAAGAACACAAAACTCAAACCCCGGTTTCTTTACCCGTTTTTGTTCCTGTCCTTAGAGATTGACGGCGGTGATCAGTTTCCATATCCACCAGGACCGCCACTTCCGCTACTGCTGCCACCTCCATCACCACCCGAACCCGTTCCCGATCCATACCCGCCTCCATTAGCTCCTCCACCTCCTGTCCCATATCCAAACCCAGAGCCCGACCCGGATCCGGAACCAAAACCATACCCAAAACCCTTGCCAAACCCATTTGGTGACCTTCCTGACCCTGATCCATAACCCCATCCGGATCCCGGGCTTGAACCCCAACCCCAACTATAGTCCCAATTCGGACCATGACCCGACCCGCTCTCCCCACTTGGCACCCCTGTCGCGCCACTTGGACCCAAAGCCACCTCCGGTGATGACTCCACCTTTCCTCCACCACCTTCACCACCAGCGCCGCCGCCGCCACCACCACCACCGTCACCGTCACCACCAGCACCCGAATTGTATGCCCATGAAGGGCTGGATAGCAAGAAGAAAAGGATGAGAGTGAAATACATGATGTTGGGTTGCATTTTTTTTCCTCTTTTTGTGATTTGTATTGAGAAAGCTAGCTTGTGAATTTTCACAAGTGAGGCTATATATAATGCATGGATGGTTTAATGATGTGATATTTATTGGGTGGTTGGTTTTGGTGCGGACATGAAGGAGGACATGCACCCGTGACATAACTAACACGGCCCCCTTGGGTGCACCTGTTTGGATGAGAGAGAAAATTACCCAAAAACACAAAGAAAGATAGCACCACCACTCACCACCCACTCATGATTTGCACCACCACCGCCTTCCAACTATAGTTACACAAAATATATTTCATTTTCATCACTAACTTAGGCCACTTCTAGAAATTTCCAAATAAGTACATCTCATTGTAAAATTACTAAATTGTCCCCCACTCTTCTTTGAAATCCAACTTAATGCCATGTGTACTTTGTGGAAAAATTATTCAGATAACCAATGAGATCCCATAAAACAATGGTTGACCAATAAGGATGGGTAAAAAGGGTGGTTGAAACTGATATTATGTTTCATATTTATGGTGAAGATGAGTTAAGTTAGGTACCTATTCTGCAGCAAGGATTTCCTTTCCTAAAATTTTTTTGTTTCCCTGTTTCAAATCACTCACAACTATTGAATCATTTGAGAATCTCAAAATTTGAGAATTTCAAAACATATTCAATGATTATGAGTGATTTGGGACATGAGGACAGAAATTTTTGAAGATAGGGGATCCTTGGGACCTATTCTGCTATTCCTACTCTCATTGAGGAGGTGTTTGAGATATGTTAAATAAGTCCACGTTTATGTAAAAAATAAAAAATAAAATAAAAATCTTATTTCTCATTAACTAAAAAAGTTAAATGTCATATTAATTTTTTACTCAAAATATATTTTCTTCAGTAACTTTGCAAACACAATGATTTTTTTAACTTCTAAAAAATTCAAAAAATCGATAAAGAAGTCAAATTCCAAATATACTTGAATTCAATAATATGAAGTTGTGTGATGAAAGATTATGAATGACTATCCTATTTTGCATTTTGGCCAAATTAACGTTCTTAAGACACTATTCTGTCCATTCATTACACAATAAAATTACAAAAATTTGTGTCATGAATTTTACCTAGATCAAAGAGTGGTTGGGATCCAAAATGAATTTAGACCATATATTGAAAATTTTGAATAAATTTTTTAAATGTATAGTATCTGTTTATCATATTACAACTATAGAACATCACATTATATCAATTCCTTTTGGGAGGGAAGGGGTGTTGGGGACCAATACCCAGCCTAATTCACATTTATTAAACACCTAAACTGGCTGCAATAGCATTTTCCTGTGTTAAATCAATGCAAAGGGCAATTTGGTCACTTTCTCTGTGGAAAGTATTCATTTAAGAAAGTTGAGAAATTAGGGTATAAAGTAGTGGTTGTGGCCAACTACACTCGTTGGCAAACATAGCGAGTAAAAATAAAGAGTGTAATGTTATATAAATTATAAAAAAATATAAAATAAAATGTATTATTGATGTAATGGTAGGTAATCATATCTTTTAAAGAGAATTTTGTTTTAAATTTTAAAATTTTAATATTACATTACATAATATATTAATTAATATGGTAATTTATAAATGAGAAATGTATTAGACCCCACTGGGGTGACCCCAGTGGGTCTGATCGATCAAAAAAATTTTATTTTTTTATTTTTTTTCTATCATTTATAGCCCTCTACGTGGATTGGGGGTGTTGGGGGTCACCCCCCATTGGGGGTCCCCAGCACGGTTGTTTATAAATATATCCCTTAAAATTGCTGAAAATATAGATTATTCATGTGATTTGAAAAATTATAAATACCTCATTGGCATAATTTTTTATTTAATAAAATTAATTGAAAAAATAAAATTCATAACTGCACTCTTATATAATGATATAATTACTTAAATTATTAGTTAAAATAAATATCTAATATCATTAAAAACTATTAATTGACTTAATGATTAATTAATGGATGATCATTTCAAATTAGAAATTTCAAGAAGCGGAATGCAATTTTTAAACAAAAATTCTAAGGATCTCAAAAAATTTATCAAAAATTTTACCAAATGTCTCGTGCAAGACTTACATAGAATTTACATTATGTAGGTCTCACACTCATGTGAAACATTTAATAAAAATTTTGATAAAATTTTTAGAGTCTCTAGCATTATTCATTTCTAAAATCATAGGGAACAAATTATATTTTAAGCAAATATCAAGAAATGTGTTTATAATTTACACTAATTAATAAAAAATTAATATAATTTATTAATTTATATAAATTTTTTAAATAAAAATAAAAAGAAGTGACCTTTGATAACTACTATAATAGTGGGTGGTGGATAAAGAACTTTTTCATGGAAAAATTAGATCTGCCTCATATCATTTTTATTGATTATTTTTTATTTTTTTTCTTATATATTTACATAAAACAACCGCTAATTTATTGTGAACACATAACCTAACTAAAATTCCAAACGGACAAAATAATTCCTCGTTTTCAAGGGATTGGAACAAATCGAATACAGCATGAAAGTGACGTGATCTTGACACGTGTGTACCACTTCTACCTATAATGATTTTTGGCACCAATCTGAACAATGTTATATAAGGATTTGATTTCTCCCAATTTGAGAGGTTATTTAAATTTAGAGTCGTGATACATTACAAAAAAAACAATTTTTTGTGATGGCAAAACGCCATCGCAAATGATCTGTATGTCGTCGCTAATACCTTTTACGACGGTAAATTAATTTTTTGCGACGGCAGGAGGGGGTCGCGACAAAGGGGGTTGTAAAAGGTTTTTAGCGACGGTACGTGTCGTCGCCAATGGTTTTTGCGACGGGAGGTTCTCTTTTTTGCGACGGTAGTTTCCTGTCGCCAATAAGTGAAAAAAATCTAAGTTTTTGCGACGGTAAAGTTTTTCCGTCGCTAAAATTGGTTTTTTGAGACGGCAGAGCACCGTTGCTAAAAGTGTGCTACGGCAAATAACTATTAGCGACGGCATGATGAGCCGTCGCTAAAGATATGTTTTACAGTTGAAAGCTTTTATGACAAGACGTCGTCCGCAAAAGCCTCTAATATGTTTTTATGATCGTTATGCCGTCACAAAAAAAAAAAAAAACCTGTTTCGAAATTATTAAAAAAATTAAAAAAACCTGAATTAAATGAAAAATAATTACAAAAAAATTCAAAAATTACATAATAATATAAATACATACATAAACAAAAGTTGACAAATAATGAAAATTCATAATGTTGTTCCATTCATAATATTACATAAACAAAAATTTAAAACAATAAAAATTATGCCATTACATAATGTTGCACAATACATACATAATGTTGTTCACAAATTTAAATAACATAAATCAAAATCAAAATAAAAATCAAAACCAAAAGTTTTTGTCTTGATTCTTGCGTGGGTTACAAAAACAAAAGTTGGACATAATCTTTATACACCCGCATTCCACAAGAAGCAAACTGCTACTCAGGAAATATCTGAAAAAAACAAGATAAAAATAATTAATAACCATATAATGGTGTTAATATTTTAATTACAGAAAAATATAAAAAAAATTGACTAGTATATAATTAGAAAGATAGTTAGTAAATAATTTTGACTAGACCGAAATCCGACTCTAACTCCCAAACCGGGAACCCAATTCAAGCCCCGTCTTCTCCCACAAGTCTCTCGTGCCTAGGAGGTCGTGTGTGCCAAATTTCGTGCTAAACCGACGTCGTTTGGTGATTTTTGGGGCCTTAACTCTCCGAATTCAAGTTTCTTAAGGAACTAATTTGCCTAAAGTGAAATCCAGCTCTTATCCATCATCTGTACACATCCACAAAAATATCTCACCAAAGTAACTCTAAATATAATACCTACGCAAACCAAGTAAATGATAGCATTCCTCTCCGCAAATAAATAAATTGTCATATTAAACGTCAAAAAATACAACACAAAAAAAAAAAACTTAATAAACAGAATAAATAAGTGAAAATAAAAATAAACCCTAATATTTTGATTAGTTTTCAATTTATACCATTTACCTATTTTCGTCAACTAAACCCGACAAAAAAAATAAAAATAAAAACTAGTTATTAAACTAAACGAAATGTCTAAAATTCCTATTTAGGATTAACTCCTGTTTTTTTTAGATTGAAAAAAAGTAATAAAAAATTAATTAAATCCTATTTAAGGTTTAAATTAATTAAATCCTATTTAAGGTTTAAAAAATTAACGAAATGTCTAAAATTCCTATTTAAGGTTTAAATTAATTAAATTAAAAATTTAAGATTTATTTTATTATAAGGGTTAAAATCTTGTTTTTTTTTTTTTAGTATTTTTTTTATTTTCTCTTAAATATTTTTATGACTTATTTAAACATTTGCAATTTAAATTTGTAATCGAACCATTGCATGTGTATGATATCAAAAACACAAAAAAAAGAAATTCTATCCCCCTTTTTTACGAATCACTCATAAAATTATGATTTTAAATACAATATAAGTGATTGATGCATTAAAATTAAGTTATTTAAGATTATTTTAAATACAATAAACAGATTTATAAAAAAAAATTAAGATTTAAATACAATAAACAGATTTCAGATTAAGATTAACTGATTTATATATATATATATATAGACCGATTTATATATATATAGACAGATTTCAGATAAACAGATTTTTATATATATGGACAGATTTATACAGATATCCCCAAATTGCATATATATACAGATTTATATATATAGACATTCATCTATATATATATATATATACAGAGACCGAGAGAGGCAGAGAGAGAGAGAGAGAGTCGTCGCCGGAGAACCACTACCTGTCGCCGTCGCCGCCGCACCACCGCTGGCTTGCTCGCCGTTGCTGGAGCACCACTACCTGTAGCCCGTTTGAGAAATTTGGGGGATGAAGTTAGGGATTGGAATTTAGGATCGAGCGGCAACAGGAAAAAGAAGAGCGGGCCTTTTTTTTATTTTTACTTTTTGCGACGGTATGTTGTAGACCGTCGCAAATAGTAGTCAGTAGTTCGTAAAACGGCGCCGTTTGATTAATATGTTTTTGCGACGGCAAATTTCCGTCGCAAATGAGCCACTGTTTCTCCAAAAAAAGGTGTTTTTTGCGACAGTTTTTTTTACCATCGCTAATACTTCCGCATTTCCGACCCCCTCTGTAACGCCCTCAAAATAATCACCCAACATATACAATAATAAGATACATTACTGAAGCAAATAAACCACAAATCATTCATCAGAGTATTTCTAAATAAAGACATTACATGTAACATCAAAATAAATGCCCTAGGGGCTTATATCTTGCCAAGCCAACACTTGGACACAAAATTATGAGTTTTAACTCAAATACAAATAAAGCCCTAAGCTTGAATGTTTACATGTAATTCAGATAAAAACAAATAACTAAAATCAAGGCTTCAAAGTCCAATTCCTTCTAAGCTAATTCCGTGGAGGTAGCGAATCACCTGGACCTAAAAATGATGTTCTCATATAGGGTGAGCCATAGCCCAGTAGAAATATACTAAATCAAATATAAGCATTGAATAAAGCAATAACACTTAATAGATGGTTAACCATGATAATCAGTTATATCAATATACAATCTTAAGACACTAATGTCTATGACACTTATCGATATCCATTATTATCAATGTGGCTTAGAACTTGGCCAAACTTACAACGGTGAACTATATAGCATATTCACATTACTTCCAATATCAACAACACAAATGAGACTCAGGCTCATATCAAAACACTTCATACTTCTAGATTGATACACATTTTAGTGCTGTATCAATAAAACACTTCAATATAAATAAGCACACATAAAAGTGATGCTAATGGAATCCATCCCCTATCTCCTCCCAAACAAAATCCGGTTTAGAGGTCCATCCCCTATCTTCCCCTAAACCGTGGAGTACATCCCCTATCTCCTCTCACACAAAATAATGTATGTAAACACATAACATATACAACACACAATCAATACACACAATGTTTGTCTTAATTCAACAGTCAAGATTAATGACTTAACCAATGATTAGTTTCAGTTATCCCTAATCCACATGCAATGTCTACAACAATCACGACTATCCTCCACCGATAGCCCAAAACAGTTATTTCTAGACTTGGAAATAAATAATTCAATAATGAAATAGACGAGTGATTTCAATTAACCAACTACCCCATTTAATCAATAAATTCTTCAATCTCATGAATTTAACTAATTTCCCCAATGTTCCTCAAATTAAATATACAATTCAATTTATTTACACAACTAGGGTTTTTCCCAAAATTACCAAAATACCCCCAACATATTAAAATGCCAGAACTTAGAACAAAACGTATACATTGGAGTAGGAAATCCCTACCTCGAAGAAATCAACAAAAATGGAGAAGATGGGGATGACGACCCAAAATCCAAAGTGCTTCAAATCCAAAATCGTTCAGATTAAACTGAAGCCCTCGACCCACACTACCTTTTTAATAAAGCAACTAGGGTAGAAACGCACTCTAAATAGATCAAACCTAAGAGAAAAGGTGAGTAGGGAGAGAGAGAAGTCGGACCTAGGGTTTGGAATCCAAAAAGAAGATGAAAAACTGATCAAAAACTCACTGCTGCCTATATAAACTAAATAGGCTCGCTCGAGCGAAGTAAAGCTCGCTCGAGCCAAGAATGCAATGCTTCAGGTCTGCAACCCAGAAGCATGCTCGAGCGACAGAGTGCTCGTTCAAGCGAAGAACTCGAAAACATACACCGAGCTCGCTCCAGCGAAGAAACACTGCTCTCAGGTCTATACCAGACGCAATCTCTCGCTCGAGCGAAGAAACCCTGGCTCGAGCCACCAGAGACAAAACTCAACCCTCGCTCGAGCGACCAACCCAAAAACTGGACAGCAACACTAGGTTTCCAGACCCAACCAACCTGAAACAAACCTGCCCAACACATCCTATAACTCAAATAAGGAAATAAAGGACGATAGCAACAATTATACAATGATAAGATCCACGGACCCCAAGTCCGGATACAGTAATAAATTAAGAAAAGACCGGGGTCGCTATAACCTCCACCCCTTAAAAGAATTTCGTCCCCGAAATTAAGCATAAGTTTTTGAAAACAGGTTTTTCACCAATTCCAATAACATGACCTTACAATAATGAACAACTTGACCCAATGCCGGTCATTTCATCTCTTATCAAGAGGCATCTCACAATATGTATATAAAACAACATATATTACAATCTGCAACAATATTATGCATTTTTCCTTTCAATCTCAACAGTTTCAATATCATATTCAATTTCATAAATGTTATACTAAGCTTCCATTATAAAGCAAGTTTCAAATTATTAACATTAAACCAAAACATTCTCAATGTTTTCCAACTTAAGACATATATAAAGTTCTTAAGTCAACAATATTACAAAGTCTAAGTTCAAAGTTACAAATCACTAAACATGTCCGGATATTTCTCGCGGACTTCCAACTCACGTTCCCAAGTGGCTTCCTCCACCCCCGTGATGTTTCCACAGAACCTTTACCAAAGGAATGGTCTTGCCTCGCAAAACTTGATCCCGTCTATCCAAGACTCGAATTGGTCTCTCCTCATATGAGACATCCTCGTCAACCACTAAATCAGTCCAATCCAACACATGTGATGGATCCGGCTCATACTTCCGAACCATACTCACATGAAACACATCATGAACTCCCGACAACTGCGGTGGCAGAGCTAAACGATAAGCAGCTTCACCAACTCTCTCGAGGATTTCAAAAGGACCTATGAACCGAGGGGACAACTTTCCGCTCTTCCTAAACCTCATTAATCCCCGTCTAGGTGATATCTTCAGAAAGACATGATCACCCACCTCAAACATTAAAGGTCTCCTCCTACGGTCAGTATAAGATTTCTGACGACTCTAGGCTGTAACAAATCTCTTACGGATAAGCTCAACTTTCTCCGTCGTTTCCCTCACCAACTCCGGACCCAATAGAGGTGCATCACCCACCTCGGCCCAACAAACTGGAGATCTACACGGTCGGCCATACAAGGCCTCAAACGGTGCCATACCAATACTAGACTGGAAACTGTTGTTGTAGGCAAACTCCACCAAAGGCAAGTGCCTCTCCCACGACCCACTGAAATCAAGAACACAACCCCGAAGCATATCCTCAAGGATCTGAATAGTACGCTCGGACTGCCCGTCAGTCTGAGGATGATAAGCCGTGCTAAAAGTCAACTTGGTGCCTAGAGCACTCTGCAAACTCTGCCACAACCTAGCAGTAAAACGAGGATCTCTATCTGAAATAATCGTTACTGGGACCCCGTGCAACCTCACTATGTCCCGGATATACAAGTCAGCTAGGTGATCTACTGAATCTCTCACGCGCATAGGAATGAAGTGCGCCGACTTAGTCAACCGATCTACAACCACCCAAATAGCATCACTACCCCGCTGAGTCCTCGGAAGACCTATAACGAAGTCCATAGTGACATGCTCCCACTTCCACTCGGCAATAGGCAAGGGTTGTAACAAACCCGCTGGCCTCTGATGTTCGGCCCTCACTTGCTGACAAGTAAGGCACTTAGACACGAAAGCTGCCACATCTCTCTTCATACCCCGCCACCAAAATTGGCAACCCAAATCCCGATACATCTTAGTACTTCCTGGATGCACCGCAAGGCGCGAATGATGAAACTCTCGGAGTACCTCCTCTCGACAAGACTCCGGCACAAACAGACGGTCTCGGTATCTCACACTCAGGTCGGGATACACCGTCAAACCCTTCTCAACCTTCCCACCGGAAATCTTCTCACGGAGGGATTCTACCTCATGGTCACCTCTCTGAGCCTCTAACACTCGAGTCACAAGTGTAGGCTATGCAACAACAGAAAACAATGCCGCAGTCTCAACTGATTCGCCCAGAAGCAAATCGAACTCTCCAAGTGCACCCAACATCTCCCACTCCCAAATGGCTATACTAGCAACGTCACCAACAGATTTCCTGCTAAGGGCATCGGCCACAACATTGGCCTTCCCCGGATGATAATGTAACTCGAAGTCATAATCCTCAATAAACTCCATCCACCTCCTCTGCCTCAAATTCAAGTCTTTACGTAAGCAGATATTTCAGACTCTTATGATCCGAGAATACCTCGAACTTCTCACCATAAAGATAATGCCTCCAAATCTTCAAGGCAAATATCACAGCTGCTAACTCTAGATCGTGCGTTGGGTAATTTTTCTCATGAATTTTCAACTGACGTGAACCATAGGCAACCACTTTCCCTTCTTGCATTAACACACAACCACACCTCTCGTGAGGTGTCACAATAGATGAATAACCCAACCCTCTCTCTCCGGAATAATCAATACTGGAGCGGTGGTCAGTCTAACTTTCAACTCCTGAAACGACTTTTCACAAGTCTCACTCCATACAAATTTGACTCCCTTCCGAGTCAATCTAGTAAAAGGCGAAGCTAACCTGGAGAAATCTTTCACAAATCGACGATAATACCCAGCTAATCCCAGAAAACTACGGATCTCAAACACACTCTTAGACTGTGCCCAATCTTGCACTGCCTCCGTCTTAGATGTATCAACCGACACCCCTTCCCCAGAAACGACATGGCCTAAGAATTTCACCTCTTCTAGCTAGAACTCACACTTCCCAAACTTAGCATAAAGCTTATGGGCTCTAAGTAACTCAAGCACCACTCTCAAGTGTTCCTCGTGCTCCTCCTCTGAAGGTGAATAAATCAGAATGTCGTCCACAAAGACGACTACAAAACGATCTAAGAATTCTCTGAAGATCCGGTTCATCAAATCCATAAACACTGCCGGTGCATTGGTGAGCCCAAATGGCATCACCAGAAACTCATAGTGGCCATACCGCGTACGGAATGCCGTCTTCGGAATATCCTCCTCCCTGACTCTCAACTGATGATAACCTGATCTCAAATCTATCTTAGAAAAACAACTGGAACCCTTCAGCTGATCAAACAAATCATCTATACGAGGCATAGGGTACTTATTCTTAACCGTCACCCGATTCAACTTCCGGTAATCTATACAAAGTCTCAAAGCACCACCTTTCTTTTTAACAAAAAGGACTGGCGCTCCCCACGGTGAAACACTAGGACGGATATAGCCCTTATCTAACAACTTCTCAAGCTGAATCTTCAACTCAACTAACTCGGCTGGGGCAAAACGATAAGGTGCCATAGAAATTGGCGCCGTGCCGGGCACTAGGTCAATAGAGAACTCAACCTCTCGATGCGGTGGCAAACCAACAAGATCCTCGGGAAAGACGTCCGAGTACTCACAAACCACCCTAGGCAACACAATATGAGTCTCATCAACCTCACTAATCGAAAGATTAACAAGTAGACCACTAAGCTCACTCCGCCCTCGTGAAACATACCCCGATGGCAAAACACTACCAACCCGGTCCCCCAGAAAATGGAAACACTCACCGCTAATGGTACAACAAGTGACCCTCTGACGGTAGCAATCAATAACTGCCCAGTATGACGATAACCAGTCCATACCCAAAATAACATCAAAGCCCTTCATAGGCATAACTACAAAAGAAAATGGGATTCTATGATCATCGACCTCTATATCACAACCCCTAACACCTTGTTTCAAGATCAATTCACCCCCAAGAGGTGACACTACGCAAATAGGAGATGCCAACTGTGCTAACTCCAACTCCAAAACAGATGCAAATCGTGAGACACAAAGGAATGAGATGCACCCGTATCAATCAAAACACTAGCAACAGAATTGCAAAACAAGAAGGTACCTCTCACAACAGATGGAGCCGATACCAGATCCTGAGCGGTAACAGCATACACGCGCCCAGATGACCTCTGATCAACCTGCTCACCCCTAGGAGCATACGATTCTTTGCCTGATTTGGACGATGACGCCTCGATTGGCCCTCGAGGCTGACCAGGTGGTGGCTGACCCTGAGTCTGCCTCAAACCTGATGCACTAGGTGTGCCACTCAACTGCGGGCAATACCTCTTCATGTGCCCTGCCTGACCGCACTGAAAACAACTGAGCGGCTGGCCTCTACCCTGACTCTGGCTCTGAGATCGAGCCGAAGAAGATGCTGTTCTCTGCCCTCCTCCCCTTTGAGGACAAACTGGAGACTTGTGGCCCAGCTAGCCACACTTGAAACAAGTAATATCTCCCTGGCTGCCTTTCCCCGAACTAGCACTCGGTACAGGAAAAGTGGATCTAGAAAAGCTACCCTGAGACTGTTGAGGAGTAAAACTTCTCTGCCTCTTGCCATCACCCTGGCTATCCTGACTCCTCTTGGAGCCTTTCTGCCCTTCCTCCTCTTCCTGCATCATAATCTCTGTATGGGCTGCAGTATCAACTAGACGCCCATAATCACGAATCATAGACCCAACAATTCTCAACTTGAGGCCACGCCTCAACTTCTTCTCAAACTCAATGCAACGGCGTTCCTCAGACGCCACCAATTCAGGTGCAAACCTGGACAAACTAGTGAATGCAGCTTCAAACTCGGCCACTGAAGAACTTCATCGCTTAAGGTCGCTGAACGGTCTATCGGCTTCTCCTCGACCGGCTGGAGATAAGAACCTCTCCTGGAAAGCATTCACAAAAGCCTCCCACGTAGCTCCTATGCGACCCTTAGTGAACTTCCACTACTGACCCGCATCTCCCTTCAGCTAGAACGATACCAAGGTCACTTTCAACCCCTCATCTTCGATGCCAAGCATCTCAAATGTCTTCGTTGTCTGTTCGAGCCATTCATCCGCCTTAAGCGGCTCTTTAGGATCACCTAAAAATTCGTCCGGATTGGACCGGAAGAACTCCCTCTTCAGAAAAGAAGGTCCAGCATCTGCAACAACAACTTGGGCTGGGTTCGCAGCCCTCAGAATGCCAACTGATTCCCTGAATGCCCCTGCTATCTCTCGGGCTAAAGCGCCCATAGCCTGCTGGCCTACTGGCTCGGCCACATTGGCCTGACCAACACCCTCCTGTACTGGTGGAATCTCCTGTACTACTGGAATCTCCTCTGGCACAGGCACTTCCTACCTACCCGGCCTACCACGCCTACCGCGTCATCGTTCTCGTCCTGACATCCTAATACAAGAAACAAAGACGTTAGCACATTAATAAATGTGCCGAAGCTAAACACTCTCGTCCTAATTCATTGGACAACAATAATTCATTCCACGTAAGCACATAATCACATAAGCACCTACGAATTTCATTCCCGGATAATGATAGTCCCAAAGTGTTACTATAGTTCCAGTTGGAAGCAGCAGTGATCAAGTGCCTTTCCAACAAGACTACTAGAAACTCAAGGGTTCAATCAATATCCCAGAAACTACGTTCCATACCCACATAATCACATAAACATGTTATCAAATAAGCATACAACAATACACTAAGTCTCTATCAAACGAGACGAACCCAATGTGATACTAATCACTTCCCACGTACTCAAAGTAGTCAAACCCGGTACGCTCTGATACCAAGTTGTAACGCCCTCAAAATAATCACCCAACATACACAATAATAAGATACATTACTGAAGCAAATAAACCACAAATCATTCATCAGAGTATTTCTAAATAAAGACATTACATGTAACATCAAAATAAATGCCCTAGGGCTTACATCTTGCCAAGCCAACACTTGGACACAAAATTATGAGTTCTAACTCAAATACAAATAAAGCCCTAGGCTTGAATGTTTACATGTAATTCAAATAAAAATAAATAACTAAATCCAAGGCTTCAAAGTCCAATTCCTTCTAAGCTAATTCCTTGGAGGTAGCGAATCACCTGGACCTGAAAATGATGTTCCCATATAGGGTGAGCCACAGCCCAGTACAAATATACTAAACCAAATATAAGCATTGAATAAAGCAATAACACTTAATAGATGGTTAACCATGATAATCAGTTATATCAATATACAATCTTAAGACACTAATGTCTATGACACTTATCGATATCCATTATTATCAATGTGGCTCAGAACCTGGCCAAACTTACAACGGTAAACTATATAGCATATTCACATTACTTCCAATATCAACAACACAAATGAGACTCAGGCTCATATCAAAACACTTCATACTTCTAGATTGATACACATTTTAGTGTTGTATCAATAAAACACTTCAATATAAATAAGCACACATAAAAGTGATGCTAATGGAGTCCATCTCCTATCTCCTCCCAAACAAAATCCGATTTAGAGGTCCATCCCCTATTTTCCTCTAAATCGTGGAGTACATCCCCTATCTCCTCCCACACAAAATAATGTATGTAAACACATAACATATACAATACACAATCAATACACACAATGTTTGTAATAATTCATCAGTCAAGATTAATGACTTAACCAATGATTAGTTTCAGTTATCCCTAATCCACATGCAATGTCTACAACAATCACGACTATCCTCCACCAATAGTCCAAAACAGTTATTTCTAGACTTGGAAATAAATAATTCAACAATGAAATAAACGAGTGATTTCAATTAACCAACTACCCCATTTAATCAATAAATTCTTCAATCTCATGAATTTAACTAATTTCCCCAATGTTCCTCAAATTAAATATACAATTCAATTTATTTACACAACTAGGGTTTTTCCCAAAATTACCAAAATACCCCCAACATATTAAAATGCCAGAACTTAGAACAAAACATATACATTGGAGTAGGAAATCCCTATCTCGAAGAAATCAACAAAAATGGAGAAGATGGGGATGACGACCCAAAATCCAAAGTGCTCCAAATCCAAGATCGTTCAGATTAAACTGAAGCCCTCGACCCACACTACCTTTTTAATAAAGAAACTAGGGTAGAAACGCACTCTAAATAGATCAAACCTAAGAGAAAAGGTGAGTAGGGAGAGAGAGAAGTCGGACCTAGGGTTTGGAATCCAAAAAGAAGATGAAAAACTGATCAAAAACCCGCTGCTGCCTATATAAACTAAATAGGCTCGCTCGAGCGAAGACATGGTCGCTCGAGCGACCAGACACAAGAAAGTCTCGCTCGAGTGAAGTAAAGCTCGCTCGAGCCAAGAATGCAATGCTTCAGGTCTGCAACCCAGAAGCATGCTCGAGCGACAAAATGCTCGCTCGAGCGAAGAACTCGAAAACATACACTGAGCTCGCTCGAGCGAAGAAACACTGCTCTCAGGTCTATACCAGACGCAATCTCTCGCTCGAGCGAAGAAACCTTGGCTCGAGCCACCAGAGACAAAACTCAACCCTCGCTCGAGCGACCAAACCCTCGCTCGAGCGACCAACCCAAAAACTGGACAGCAACACTAGGTTTCCGAACCCAACCAACCTGAAACAAACCTGCCCAACACATCCTATAACTCAAATGAGGAAATAAAGGACGATAGCAACAATTATACAATGATAGGATCCACGGACCCTAAGTCCGGATACAGTAATAAATTAGGAAAAGACTGGGGTCGCTATAACGCGTAGATTTATTACCAACGGGAAAGTGCCGTCGCTAAAGGCTATTATTTGCGACGGGTAAAGTTATCATCGCAAAACACCGTTTTTTGCGACGGGAGGTGCACCGTCGCTAATTCTTCCGTCTTTTTTGCTCTGTTTTCCTGTAGTGATAGAGGCCTCGAATTTGGCTCGAATGAACCAAAGGGGAGGGGAAGAAGGGAGAGAGGGGGAGGGGAGGGGAAGAAGAGAGAGCTGCCGGTGGCCCGGACTGGAGGGGGCCATAATCATCGGGGGAGGAGGAGGAGGAGGAGGCGGAGGCGGGCCGGAGGCGGAGGCGACGACGGTGTAGCTGCTGCGACAAGCTGGATCGGGCGACGATCGGACGGCTGGCGAGCTCGACGAGCTGCGACGGCGAATCCCACCTCCTCCTCCTCTCTCTTCTTCCCCTCCCCTCTGGTTCTGCGAAGAAGAAGAAAGAAAAAAAAAATGAGATTCGAGACAAATCCGAGGCCTCAGATTCGAGGCCTCAACCATTTTCCTTAAATTTAATAATTTCATTTTAAAATTGATTTTAATAATTTGAATTTTTCACTTTTTAACTTTTTATGATTCATTAAGTACGATTTCAATTTTAATGTAATTAGTTTTATTACAATTTTATGTTTTTGATACTGTGAAAGCTAATATAATTTTTAATTTACCCTAAACCTAAACCTAAACTGATAATACAGTGAGTCCTGGTGAATGGGTTGGACCGATCCAAGCTCCTCAAGCCCACTGGATAACCTGCAAGCAAGTCCAATCGAGGCAGGGTAGTCCCGTGAACCCTCCGGTGTGTGAATTAGAGAAGGTGATAGGCGAAAAATGTAGAGAGAGAGAGAGAGAGATGTAAAACTTATCCTTCTTCTACTCTTCGAGTTTAGCTTATATCCAAGCGTAATCATTTATTTGTCTCTGTCGTTCGATTGTCCCCGCCGAAAGCTTGGCGTGGTTCGCCTGTTCGGGGAGGGTGTCATTCAATTTGAGGGTGTTGTCGCAATAAATGCGGTGATGGGTTGCATTAATGGTGATGTCTTTGTGGCAATAACTGCAGATCTTTGTCTGCCGATATGGCTCGCTCGCACCGCCATGTGTGCGAGCATCATTGGCCTTTCCTGCTCAGTTGGACTCGGTGTCTTGGGTTTTCTTGGTGGGTTGTGTGTCAGTCTAAATGGTGGGCTTGGGTTTATTCATGGTGGTCAGTGGTCCTCATGGGCCTATCCTGTCAAGAGTCCCCATTCCCGAGTGCGACTTTAGTCCAATGAAGGGAATAATACTAGTGGAGATGAATCGACTGTGGGGAAGACCGTGAAAGGTGGCAGTGGGAGAGGCCGAAGCGAGGAGGCCGACGAGCGTGAGGAGGAGGCCGAGCGGGTGAGGCGGACCATGAGGGTGTCCGAGCGGGAGGGGCCGAGCGGGTGAGGCGGACCATGAGGGTGTCCGAGCGGGAGGGGCCGAGCGCGAGAGGCCGATCGTGAGGGTGGCCGAGCGCGAGAGGCCGACCGTGAGGGTGACCGAGTGGGAGAAGCCGACCGTGAGGGTGGCCGAGTGGGGGAGGCCGACCGTGAGGGTGGCCGGGGTGAGGCGGGTGAGGCCGCGGGCGGAAGGGGAGGCTCAAGAGGCGTCACGTGATGGAAGTGGAAAAAAGGAGGTGAGGGTGCATCGGATCCGACCGTACGTGGGGGATGTGGAACGTCAAGCGTTGGATCAGGAGTGAAACGTCAGGGGTATTATTATGGGCATTGATGAGACAGTTTTGGCGGATGATTTGAAAAGTTTTCAAACTGGCGAAAATTAATTGGGATCCTTGGAATACGGGCAAACCGTGGGCTTTTGGTATCATACGATTCACCTACTTGTTTACAAAAACTCAAAATATCCAAAGTATCAATTCCTTCGTTGCTCACGATACCCCATTAAAACACTTCTGCGATTTTCTGGAACCTGCATCTGAAGCTATTCGCAAACACAGCTTAGCAATGGCACAGGGAAGGACTGGGGATGTGAGGACGGATCCGGCTGGAGAGGACGATGCGGTGGAACCTGGCGCAACAATATAGATCAGGGAGGATGGAGGTGCCAACGGTGCGATCCGAAGGTCCCGTCATGGTAGCGGTGCCGGAGTCAGCCAGCCAGGTGGAACCAGATCACTGGCACTCGAGGGCTGACAGGTCCATTGTTACGGCGGCGGAGTTGGAGGCTATCCGCGAAGGTACCGATCCGGTGGAAGTGGAGTTGGTGGTGCCAAAGTCAACAGAGCGGCCATCGGACGTGAGGCGAGAAGTTCTCCTCTACGAGGCGAAGGGTGGGTTGCGATTCTTGCCGCGGATTGTGGTGGGCGTGTTAATCGTTTGGACATGGCACCGTGACGGTGATGCCCAATTCGTGGAAGATTTTTCTTGTCTGTGCAGCGTCGCCAAAGGCGATGGATGGGGAGGCCATGACGGTGGATGAATTCTTTTCGCTACAAAGCTTCAGGCGGCAGGAGACTTGGGTGACCCTACGGTAGTGGCGGAAAGGCGTGGTGGCGGGGTTGCCAACCTCGATCAAAGGTTGGAGGCATAGGTGGTTCTCGTGTCCAACTCTGGAGGGGTGGAGACGCAGAGGCGTGGAAGGTGCCGACAAAGTTTGTGGAGTCAAAGGGGTCTTGGCGATGGAGGAGAGAGTAAGAAAGGTGAAGGAGTGGAGGAGAGGGAAAAAGTTAGGTGGGGACTGACGGTGCGACCATCTGCGCTATTTGAGGCGGGGTTGGGACCCTGGCCGTCGGGAGACCTCGACCGAGCGGAGTTGGAGGCCAAGAGAAAGGCACAGGAGGAGGAGGATCGAGGCTATGCTCTTGAGGGCTCGGAGGTTGTGAAGCCCGAGCTGACCGACCGCCTCAATCGCTTGCGAGGGAGAGGATTCGACCTCGTCCCAAGCCCCTGGGAGGGAAGGATCTTAGCACATTTGAGCCGCGGAAGCTCCCTGTGGATCCTGTGAAGGAGAAAGCCAGGAAGGAGAGAGAGGGTCTGAAGGGGAAGAAGAAGAGGGGTGCCCCAAAGGGGGCTGCAGAGGAGTCTAGGCCTAAGAAGATGAAGGAGGCCCTGGTTGCAGAGGAGACTGCCGAAGGGGTGATCGTCTCAGAGGTGGTGGACGTGTCTTCACAAGTTAGAGACGTTGTGCCAATGAAATTGCGATCGGCATAGGGGTGGGGAAGCGAGGATCTGAGCAAAGGAGGAGGAGCGACCCTGTGGGGTCTCCTGCATGAGAAGGGGGTTAGTCTGGGTGCTACAATTTACCAGGCCCGGGGTGTGGCTGGGAGACTGGAGGGGGACGGAGGCCCAGCTAAGGTGGTGGCAGACCGCTTAGTCAAGATTGTAGACGAAACGGCTCTGCGCTCAACCTCTGGGTTCAACGAGGCCGACCTGTTCAGGGGGTTATGCTCCGCCCAAATGGAGGTAACTACCCTAGCAGGGCTCTCGAGAAAATTTGCTAAGGTGAAGACCGTCGGACCAAGGCAGGTAGCTAAATTGAAGAAGGAGAGTCTGAGTGGAAAATTTCCCATGCCGCAAGCAGTCAAAGTGGATCTAGAAGACACACGCCACGGTGGTGTCATTTGGAATTCCAACTATTTGGAGAGCAAAAGAAGGTGGAGGAGGCCCAAAGGCGTCTTGGCCGTTGCGGTCGGCGGCATGAGGAGGCCATGGTGACAATGAAAAACTCGTCAGGCGAAGGATGATCAGATCTGGTGAGGCTCTGCAAAAGGAGGTGGAGGATGAGCGGCTAGGCACCTGGAGCAGAGGAGAGCTCTTTGAAACAATTTGAAGCAGAGGGAAAAGTTAGCGGAGGAGGAGGTCTGGAAGAGGGGCTGGAGGCCGAGAGGGCCAAAGGGCTGCGGTGAGAAGGAGGCCCTACAAAAGAGTGCACGAAGAGAAGGCGAGAGCGGCCTCGGAAAGGCGCCTACCCCGATCTTTGTGTTGCTGATTACTCAATTCAAAGGGTCTCTGAGTTCAGATGGCCATTGATGCGGTTGCAGCCGGCTTGGCGAGGAAGAGTCTGGCCGCCCATCACGGACAACGGTGAAGACTGAGTCTGAAGTTATAGAGAGCTTCCAACGATCGATTTTTATAAGCATGAAATGGCGAGTTACGGGACAACTGGAGAATGTTTAAGCAAAATTTGAAGAGCATTCCCCGAGCTTGACTTCAGGAGGTAGTGGTAGAGGAAGATGTTGTGGCCCAGACCCCCCTAGGCGAGGGGTGGAAGAAGGACCTTGTCTCCAAATGAGGAGGAGGGTGATCTGGGGATAGTTTTGTATACACATTTTGTTTGGTTTTGTTGTTTTTTTTTTTTTTTTGGAAGGGATGTATGTAACGTGTACACACATTGTTTGAATGAATAAAATGGTCCTAGCTGATGATTCTAGTATACTTCCTCTTATATTGGTTTGATCTTGGTTTATTCTCCTTGTGATTATTGTGTGTACTGATGTGTTCAGCGAATGCTTGCATCTTAAAAACATAACTTAGTATCAAGTTACTTTAACAAGGTGGACTGGAATGTGAAGTTGAAGATGTAATTTGCAAATGAAATATGAGCAAACTGCTTTAAAATATTGACTAAGTGTCAAATTACCTTGAAAAGGTAGACTGAAGTGTGATGTTGAACATGTGATTTGCAAATGAAATATGAGCAAACTTCTTTAAAATATTGACTAAGTGTCAAATTACCTTGAAAAGGTAGACTGGAGTGTGATGTTGAACATGTGATTTGCAAATGAAATATGAGCAAACTTCTTTAAAATATTGGCTAAGTGTCAAATTACCTTGAAAAGGTAGACTGGAGTGTGATGTTGAACATGTGATTTGCAAATGAAATATGAGCAAACTTCTTTAAAATATTGACTAAGTGTCAAATTATTTTGAAATTGTGGTTAAGCGCCAGATCATGACTGAGGCTGAGGACTGGTTGGGGCTTTTGAAAGTGCTCAGGTCTGGCTGAGGCTTTGAGTGCTCGGTTTGGCCGAGGCTTTTGGAAGTGCTCAGGTCTGGCTGAGGCTTTGAGTGCTCGGTCTGGCCGAGGCTTTTGGAAGTGCTCAGGTCTGGCTGAGGCTTTGAGTGCTCGGTCTGGCCGAGGCTTTTGAAAGTGCTCAGGTCTGGCTGAGGCTTTGAGTCTTTCGGCCGAGGCTTTGAAAGTGCTCAGTCTGGCCGAGGCTTTGGGTGCCTCGGTCTGCCGAGGCTTTTGAAGTCTCAGTCTGGTGAGGCTTTGAAGGTGCTTTCAGCCTGACCGAGGCTTTGGGTGCTCGGTCTGCCGAGGCTTTGAAGTGCTCAGTGTCCGGCCGAGGCTTTGAGTGCTCGGTCTGGCCGAGGCTTTTGAAAGTGCTCAGGTCTGGCTGAGGCTTTGGGTGCTCGGTCTGGGCCGAGGCTTTTGAAGTGCTCAGTCCGGTGAGGCTTTTGAAGGTGCCTGACCGGGAGGCTTTGGGTGCCTGTGTCGGACCGAGGCTTTGGGTGCTTTCGATGCGCCGAGGCTTTTGAAGGTGCTCAGGTCGGACTGAGGCTTTGGGTGCTCGGTCTGGCCGAGGCTTTTGAAAAAGTGGCGCTGCAAAGAAAAGTTGCATGAAAGTTACATTCAGACAGTTGAATTATGGAAAGTGGGAGCTCCAGTCGACATTTGTATTATGTATTGAAAAAGGAAAGTACAACAATTTTGACGATACAAAAGTGAGGATTTATTGATAGTAACGTTTCAGATGTTCAGCATTCCAGGGATGGGGAAGGTCTCGGCCATCCATATCTTGAAGTCGGTAAGTGCCTGGTCGCGGTCGGGCTTTCACTACATAGGGCCCCTCCCATTTGGCTGCCAACTTGCCCTCAGTTGGATTCTTTGTGGCAAGAGTTGCTTCTCTCAAGACAAGGTCGCCAATGGAGAACTCCCGCGGTCGGACTCTGCGGTTGTAGTGTGCTCTCATTTTCTGCTGGTATGAGGCCAGTCTGACAGCAGCAGTCTCTCTGAATTCCTCAATGAGATCCAGGTCTGCTCGACGGAGTTCTTCGGTTGAGGCGAGGTCGGGATGTAAGACCCTGGGGGTGGGCAGACCGACTTCTACAGGAATGACCGCCTCAGCGCCATATGTTAGGCGAAAAGGGGTTTCTCGGTGGAGTCGAGGCGTGGTTCGGTAAGCCCAGAGTACATGTGGTAGTTCCTCAGCCCAAAGGCCTTTAGCAGCCTCAAGCTTAGTTTTGATGATCTTCAGGAGAGAGCGGTTGGTGACCTCAACTTGACCATTTGCTTGGGGATGGCCGGGGGAAGAGAAGCATGGTTGAATTTGGAGATCTGCACAAAATTTCTGTATTGGCATTATCGAATCGCTTGCCGTTGTCGGAGACGATGGCACGAGGATGCCAAATCTGCAGACAATCGATTGCGGATAAACTTGGTGGTGTTCCGCCGGTGATTGTGGCAAGGGTTACCTCGACCCACTTGGTGAAGTAATCAATGGCTACGATTGCGAATTTGGTCTGCCTCGGCGATGGGAAAGCCAACCAGTCGATACCCCATTTGGCGAACGGGTAAGACGCAGAGGGAGATCAGCTCGGTGGAAGGAGCATGAGGAATGTTGGCGAAGCGCTGACACTTGTCGCATTTCAGCACGAAATCAGAGGCATCTTTGTTGAGGTCGGCCGAAATGCTTTGACGAGTACTTTGTGTGCGAGAGATCTGCCACCTGAATGATTGCCACATATTCCTTCATGGATCTCTTGCATTACATAGGTTGCTTGTGCAGGGCTGAGACATCGCAGGTACGGCCGTGAGAAGCCGCGCTTGTAAAGGACGCCGTCGACCAGAATGTAGTTAGCCGACCGAGCTCTGACCTTGGCAGCCTGCTGTTGGTCGGCTGGGAGTTCTCCCGCGGTCAAGAAGAGGAAGATGTCAGATGCCCAAGGGATGGGTTCCGTCTGAAGGGATTGCACCTCTTGCAGGTCGGGTGAGATGGCTGGCTGGGTCAGGTATTCGAGGCGAACTCCGTGGCTGAGGTCGGATTGGTCGGCGGAGGCAAGCTGAGCCATCTCATCCGCTTTGGAGTTTTCCGCCCTAGGTATGTGTTTGATCCGGAAGGTGTTGAAGAGACGAACAAGGGTGAGAGCCATGTCTCTGTAACTCCGCATTGTGGTGTCCTTGGCATCGAATTCACCCGTGATCTGGCCGACGATAAGCTGGGAGTCGCTGAACACTCGGATGTGGCTAACACCAATGTCTTTGGCCAGACGGAGCCCTGCTATCAATGCTTCGTATTCGGCCTCATTGTTGCTGGCCGCAAATAAGAGGCGGAGGGCACATTTGAAATAACCCCCTTCGGGGGATGTGAGGATGAGGCCAGCCCCACTTCCCTCCCTGCGAGACGAACCGTCGACATTGAGTGTCCAACAATGAGGATCTTCTGGTTCTGGTGGAGTTGGTGTGGGTGTAGGGGTAGTGGTTGGGGTTGGATTGGTAAATTCCAAGATGAAGTCGGCTACGGCCTGTCCCTTGATTGCTGTCCGGGGGCGATAAGAGATGTCGAACTGGCTTAGTTCTCGACCCTTTGCATTAATCTTCCCGAGAGCTCCGCCGCATGACCTTCTTCGTGGTCGGTGAGAACCACTATTGAATGAGCTTGGAAGTAGGGGCGAGTCGTGGAGGCGATGACCAAGGCCGGGGCGGCTTTTCTAATAGGGGTAGTTTCGCTCTGCTCCCCGAGAGCGGTGATGTAGTAGACGGCCGTTGGGTGAGCCGATCCTCTCGATGAGCACCGACCTTGATTGCGGTGTTGGATCTCGCCAGTCAGGGAAGAGGGGCTCGCCGGTGATTGCTTGTGAGAGAAGGGGTGGGTTGGCCATGCACTGTTTCAACTGTTGAAAGGCCTCTTCTGATTCGGTTGTCCATTCAAAAGTCTGTCGCAGGACTTTGAAGAATGGTAGGCATTTTTCCGTTGCACGGGAGATGAAACGGTTAAGGGCTGCCACTCTGCCGGTGAGCCTTTGGACCTCTTTAACGGTTTTGGGTGACTGCATCTCAATCAGGGCCTTGATCTTCTCAGGGTTGGCCTCGATGCCGCGCTGGCTGACCATGAAACCCAGGAACTTGCCAGATCCTACGCCAAAGGCGCACTTCTCTGGGTTGAGTTTCATCTGGTATTTGCGGAGTGTGGCGAAAGTCTCTCGCAGGTCGGTGAGGTGGTCAGCGGAGAGTTTGCTCTTAACCAGCATGTCATCCACATACACTTCCATGTTTCGTCCGATCTGCTGGTGGAAGACTGTGTTGACCAGACGTTGGTAGGTGGCCCCAGCATTCTTTAGTCCGAACGGCATGACACGGTAGTGGTAGGTGCCCCGATCGGTGATGAAGGATGTGTGTTCCTGGTCTGATGAGTGCATCACGATTTGGTTGTACCCTGAAAATGCATCCATGAAGCTGAGCATTTGATGACCGGCCGTGGCGTCGACCAGTAGATCGATGCGGGGGAGAGGGTAACTATCTTTGGGACAGGCTCTGTTCAGGTCGGAGTAGTCGACGCAGAGACGCCACTTGCCGTTGTTTTTGCGGACCAGGACCACGTTGGACAGCCACTTAGGGTAGTCCACATTTCGGATAAACTGGGCCTTGAGAAGTTTGTCAACCTCTGCAGCTATGAGGTTGTTGCGCTCGGGATGGAAAATACGTTGCCTCTGTCGATAAGGTCGGAAATGAGGCTCGATACTGAGGCGATGGGTTATGAAAGAGGGGTCGATGCCTGGCATGTCTGCATGGGTCCAAGCGAAGACGTCTTTGTGTTCGATTAGGAGAGCGGTGAGGTCGGCCTTGGCAGGCGACCGTGCCGATCACGATTTTGAGTGGGTTGGTGGGGTCGATGTTAACTTCGACGAGTTCCTCCACAGGTTCGCCTCTGATCAGTTCGTCCTCATCTCGGACGTCAAGTCCTTCTATGATCATTGCCTCCTTCAGTTTGACCTCTTTGAGTGAGGCAACATAACATTCTCTGGCGACAGTCTGTTCTCCTCTCACTGTTCCGACCCCAAAATCAGTGGGGAACTTGAAGGCAAGGTGGTAGGTGGATGTGATGGCTTGGAAGGCATTGAGGGTGGTGCGGCCGAGGATGACGTTGTAAGCGGAGGGGCAGTCGACAACAAGGAAAGTAAGCAACCGTGATGCGTGGGTACTCTCCAATGGTGATGGGGAGATCGATGGAGCCGATCGAGGTCACCCGATCACCGATAAAACCGACTGAAGGAGTTTGGAGTGGGGACAAGCCTTCTTCCCCGATCTTCAGCTGGCGGAAACAGTTTAGGAAAATGATGTCCGACGAGCTGCCATTGTCAATGAGGACTCGTCTGACTTTATAATTGGAGAGGACAGTGGAGATGACAAGGGGATCATCGTGAGGGTAACGGATGCCTGCACAGTCGGCGTCCGTGAAGGTAATGGGCTCTGACCACTGCTTGGGTTGCTTGGGGGGTCGGTCGACCGTGGCGACTGTGTTGTCCGAGCCCTGTCGTATTTTTCTGAGCTCTGCCCTCTGAGCTGAGCGTGATGGTCCACCACAAGCAAGACCACCTGAAATAACTCTGATTTCACCAACTGGTGGAGGCGGATTTCCTTGAGGCCGAGGTTGTTGGTGAGGTCGGTCATGCCCCTGGTCTGGTTGAGCTGGTATACTGCGATTGTCTCTGTGGGGCTCGGTCCTTTGTCTTTGCTGAGGACGGGTATCTGTGAATCGGCTCAGGCGCCCCTGGCGAATGAGGGTCTCTACTTGGTCTTTGAGGCTGATGCAGTCGTCGGTGTTATGGCCATGATCTTGGTGGAAGCGGCAATACTTGGACTGGTCTTTGCGGTTGGAGGGGTTCCGTGGAGGAAGTGGCCACCTGAGGGGGTAATCCCGTTGGATTTGGTTAAGAACTTGTTCCATGGGAGTATTGAGGGGGGTATATTGCTCGAAACGACCGGGGGGTCTGGTTGGGACCGACCGGTCGGCACGAGGGGGTCGGTTAGCATAGCGGGATGTTTGGTTATGAGGTCGGGTGTTGCTGGGCTCTGGGTCTTTTCTTTTTTCTCTGGGGGTCAAGTATTTAGTTGTGGAGTCCTGCCGAGCGGCTAGAGAGTCCTCCGCGTTCATGGACTTTTGGGCTTTTGAGGGCAAGGCCATGGATGTCGGGGGTTCTTGGAGAGGAGAAGAGAAATCGGATGATCGCAGAACCCGGCCATGAAGGCCGTGAGGATGACCTTATCGTCATTTTCAAAGAACTTGTAAGGCCGGTGTTGAAGCGAGTAACAAAGTCATGATGACTCCTCGGTCCGACGGATGTTGAGGAGCTGGGTCGCCCGACGGCGCCGGGGTTGGGCCCCAAAGAAGTGGCTCAGGAAAGAGTCACTAAGGTGTTGAAATGTAGAGACTGAATCTGGTGGCAACTGGCTGAACCATAGCCGAGCCGATCCGTTTAGGGTCACGGGAAGGCTCGGCATGATTTCGCTTGGGAAAGCATGGAGGATCATGAGTGTACGGTAGGTTTCCAGGTGGTCGACGGGGTCGGTTGTTCCGTCAAAGGGGTCGATGGTAGGCATTTTGAACTTGGGGGGTAGGGGCTTGTCTCGGATGGAGGCAACGAAAGGGGAGTTTGCTGTAGTGGAGGGCTTATGTTGGATGTTTTGCATGACCCCTTGGAGTTGGAGTTTCATGGCTCGGAGTTCGGCATCCCAAAGGGGAATGTTGTCACCTCCAGAGGGAGATAGATGTTGGACGCTGCTGGCTTCTCCCTCGGGAGCTGGGGCTATGACTGAAGGACGTGGGGGTGGAGGAGGAGGATGTATATGTGGGTGAGGGGGCTGCAAGCCCCCCGAGTTGGGAGGATTGGGTTGTGGGGCAGTATGGCCTGGGACTTGTTCCGGATGGGGTGGAATGTCTGGAGGTGGTGGAGGAATAGGGAGGTTCCGTTGGAGCAGAGCGTTGATTAAGGCCTGGTTTTGCTCGGCCATACGGTTGATGCTATTGGTGAGTTCAATGAAGTACTGTGGTGGGTTGTTCGGGTTGGGGGGGTCGGACTGGTGATCTGCAGCGTTATGGTGGGAAGCCATGGATCTGGTCGTTACCATGCACGTAACGGGTGAGATGGAATAGGTTGCTGGGAAAGGGTCTCCGGCGGCAATGAACACAACTGGCGCACGGACACACCGATTCCCACAGACGGCGCCAACTGATAATACAGTGAGTCCTGGTGAATGGGTTGGACCGATCCAAGCTCCTCAAGCCCACTGGATAACCTGCAAGCAAGTCCAATCGGGGAACGGGGTAGTCCCCCGGCGAACCCTCCGGTGTGTGAATTAGAGAAGGTGATAGACAGAAAAATGTAGAGAGAGAGAGAGAGAGGAGATGGAAGACTTAACCTTCTTCTTCTCTTCGAGTTTAGCTTATATCCAACTGTAATCATTTCGCTGTCTCTGTCGTTCTGATTGTCCCCGCCGAAAGCTTGAGGCGTGGTTCGCCTTGTTCAGGGGGAGGGGGTGTCATTCCGGCTGAGGGGTGTTGTCGCAATAAATGCGGTGATGGGTTGCATTAATGGTGATGTGCTGTGGCAATAACTTTGCAGATCTTTGTCTGCTGATATGGCCTGTTCTGCACCCGCCACGTGTCCGAGCATCATTGGCCTTTCCTGCTCAGTTGGACTCCAGCTGTGCCGGGTTTTACTGGCTGGGTTGTGTAATCAGGTCTAAATGGTGGGCTTGGGTTTATTCATGGTGGGCCGTGGTCCTCATGGGCCTATCCCTGTCATAAACCAATCCAGTCTATGAACAATCAATCATATTTGACCTTTTGAATTTTTAATAAGCATAATAATGTCTATAGAATTATTCATAAAAACTTTAATAATAAAGTCTCGATTACTTTGCACCTAAGTCCATGCCAATATACAACCTAGATTAACCGAAATATTGGGCATACTAGTCCTTCCAATCAAAAGCTTCGACTGAACCACAAACCACAAGTGGTGTCAAAAATCATAAGACCTCAATGCGTTGATGAAGATAATTTGAAAAAAATAAATAAATAAATAAAATTAAAAAAGGTTCAAAATCACCCTGCAAAAAGAAAAAAGAGGATCAAACTCCAAAAAATAAATGAAGCATTTTCATTGTTATTTCTCAAGTATATCGTCTCCCCTAATTATTAGTTATTTCATTGACCAAAAATTATGCAATGTTACCAGCTACTAAGCAGAGTGATTATTCAGTACTCTCAAAATATGGACACGTGGTGCTCCATAAGCTTTTGATTGGTGAAGAGACACAAGGGCCCATGATTTATGTTGGGAATGGGGAATAACATGGGGCTAACTAATTGGTGATTGATTTGGAGTATGGACACGTGGTGCTCTGAAAGTATTGAATGATTTCCCTACTAAGCAATACAAACAATCATGCAAAGTTGCCAAGAAATCTTCACCAAGTGAATTTTACACGGTTGTATACCACATTATTTATAAAATTTAATGATTGGATATACTAACTATTATTAAGTAATTGTGAGACAAATGAATAATTATTTCATTCAATTCTATTTCATTAGAGTGAAACAAATTATATTAATCTGTTACAGTTTCTCATTTGTCAATACTACATTCGCAACATTGCATTTTAAACCACACAAATAAATTTTCAATATCACTGACCCCCTAACTAGTAGTAGTATTGAGGTGTTTTAAAATTTAAAGAGACGTTGTAACACAACTTACATTTGTTTATATGTTGCAAATTTTGATTTAAGGTTTGATTTCACTTTTTTATATTAGAAATTACTAATTAAATCTATATTTAATACTCTTTTCACTTGGGCACAGCATTGTTTTATAAAGACCACTGTTATTTGGACCAAAGCAAACACCCGTGTCTCATTGGATACAGATGCGACCAGCTGATCATCTCCAATGGTCAATCACCATATCAGTCACTTCACTTTCGTCTTACATTTCGGGTTAATGGCCCTGCTTGAAAAGGATTATTTGGATTAAAATAACTAATAAAAATAAAATAAAATAAAATAATTATAATCAATAAAATAAAATATCACCTCTAATTTATAATAATTATTTTTTTTACAATTATAAAATCAACTAAAAAAATTATAAAAATCCATTAAAATAACCAACTCTTCAAAAAAGACCTATATAATAACCTAATTAATAATTTTTAATCTCAAAAAATTAAGCAAAGTTTTTTTTATTTGTTATTGAATAAAAACCCAACTAATCCCTAATGATGCACAAACCCTCAATAAATCCCGCTAAGAAAAGTTTTAAATCAAATCAAAATGACGAAAATGTGTAAAAAAATATAAAAACAAATATTGTTAGACTACCATGTGATCTTATTTATGATGTCTAAAACTAATAATGTTTTTTTGGTCAATGATGAAATAAGAAGGGAAGCCAACGCTCGCTGAAAGAACAATTAATAATGTTACAATTTTTTTGCTCCAGACACTGGCAAATAAGAAAACTTTATGATTACTGTCAACCACTTAATGTCTTTCATAGAAACACACATGCCTAAAATTAGCAGATTAATAAATTGACGAATTGATAAACTACAATTTAAGTAATTTTAGACGGATTGATGAATTAAAAAATATTTTAATTAATTATTAAATTTTTATATAATAACCCTGTTTGGAAAGTGAAATTTTAATTTTTTTTAAACTAAAATTCACAAAAAAACAAAATAAACTAAAATAGTCAATAAGATAAAATATCACATCAAATCCACAATAATTTTCAATGTGTTTTGTTTCAGTTTTATGAATTCAGTTTTTTGAAAACTGAGTTTTTTTTTGTATTTTTTAGTTTTTAGTTAATATTTTTTAAATTTTAAGTATTTTTTTTTTAAACTTTTTTTAGATGCACTTTACTTAGATGTATCTAAATAATAAAATATTTGTGAAAAAATATTTAATAAATAAACGAAAGTAAATAAACTAAAATAAAATAGATAGAATATTTTAAATAAGAACAGATAAGTAGAAATAAAATAAACTTATAATCGTTTAAATTAACTTACAATTGTTTACTGGATGTAATCAGAAAATACAGAATTGTTTACTGGAAGCAATTGGAAAATACAGCTTCTACTTGCATCCTTAAAATTTGAATTTTAAAACAGCAATTTAGAAATTTTACAGAAACTGAGAGAAACTGCAAAAGAAAATTGTGAACTCTTTCCAACTCTGGATTGGCCTTGACTGAGGAACTTCTTTTATAAGCAAAGTGGATAACTATTAAGCTTGTGAACTGATAATTGTGAGGCTTGTGATTGGAGGTATGAGGCTTGGGACTTCAAAAGTTGAAAAATACTGTGAAACTTGTGACTTGAAAAGCCTGAAAATCATAGGCACATGAGTCTTGAGAGCATCTTTCTGTGACCGAGAACTTTTTTACCTTTTTTTTTTTTTTTACTTGCAGTGAGGAAACGTGACTACATAGTTGACTGATGGGGAATCAATTTTGATTGATGAAGAATAAATATATATATATATATATATATATCAGCAGCTTTTCTCAAAGTAAGAGTAGTGATTGAAGCTGATGTATATATATAGAATCCAATGACTTTTTTAGGCATATGAGTCCTGAGCATCTTGGAATTGTGAACCATATGGATTATGACTGGTTCATGCTGCAGAGGAGGCTGAATCATCCGAGGCTTCATCTTCAATTTATGACTTTGCTTGGGCCATCAATAATTTGGCCATTTGAATCAATTCATCACTAGAGGTTGACTTAGGCTTTGCTTTGGGCTTGGCCTTGGAGGATTAGATTTGGAAGGTTCAATGCTGGTTTATGGGCTTCCAAGTCTGACTGTAGTGAGAGGAAATGGGTTTCCTTGTGTGACTAAAGCATTTGGATTTTGTTGATACTTGACCATTGCAGGAGTTGGGGCATGAATGTTAATTGGAAATTCTTGCTAGACTTGTTCAATAATTCGATGGGCTTTGAATGCATCCCACCATTTAACAAAATGTTGACGACTAACTATGTTATTGGATAAGCTGTATTGCCATTTAAAAATCCAAGGGACTTTATATTTGGACATAAAGTGCAGTAACTAAGGAAATTGACTTTTATGCTGGCTGAGCTTGTAAATGGAAGAGAAGTAATTGACTTGTTCTATTAACTCTGAAGGGATGATTTCTGGGATGGCACCATGTTGTGACCACCTTCTCAGGAACTAAGAAGAGAATTCTGATTTGAATTTGTGGTCAAATGAGAAAAACCAAGAATGACTATATGACTCATTTTGATGTAGGAGGATTTTGAACCAAACATCAATGTAATCATAGTAACTATATTATATATCATGGTTGGAAAGGTCTCGTAGTAGAAAAGGAAGACCCCATTCTTCCATGAAAACAATATTATGAATGTACAAGGAATGATAAATGATTTTACTAGTCTGGACTCAATCATAGAGAGGTTTAATGACTATTGACTTATCGGGATGGAAATGAATGAAATGCCATCCATTAGAGAAATAGGATTTGACTAATTCAAGAACATTGTGGATATTTTTGTGGATTGGTTCTTTGTCAAAAAGATTGAATGACTGTTTAAGAACATAATCTGTTCTTGGGGTAGACTTGTTAGGAGGCATTGGCGTAATTGACTGGCAGGCAAAAAGGTCTTAAGCCAAAGCCGAAGTGTAACTAGGTTTAGAAATATTACCAAGAATTTAGTATCGGTTGACTAGATCAATTCAAGGTGCAATAATAGGTTGACTGGATGGCACAATGGCAAGAGGTTTTGTAGTAGATTTGTGGCTTGACATCTATAAGAAAAATGAACGAAGTAGATTAGCATCCACTGAGGACATCTAATCTATCCATATGAAGGTTAACTAGATTAGTGTAATGAGCAATGAAATTGCGATAACTTCCAATCTGATTGAACTGAAGGTAAGGGTCATTTTGTAGTGACTTTAAATAGGATATTTTAAACTTATAATAGTGAATAGTTTTGTGGTATCTTGTGACTTGTAATCTGTGTGTAGAACAATAAGTAGGCATAATGCACTATCCTCCCTGTAAAAATTCTCGGGTAAGGAAATCAGGGATAGAATTTTGACTATCAGAAATATATTCAATATCAAAATCAAATATACTTAAAATGGATTACCATCGAGCAAAAATATGTTTACTGGCAATATTTTGAACATCTTTTTCCAAAACATATTTACCACTTTTGCAATCAACACGTAATATGAATTTTTGATTTAAAATGTCATCTTGAAATTTACTAATACATAACACGATAGATAAAATTTCTTTTTTAATAGTACTATAATTTTTCTATGCTTGTTCCAAACACCAAAATGAAAACGAACAATTTGTTCAAATGACTAGGGAGTGTTTTTCTAAAGGAGAATGCCACCATAACCAACATCAGAAGTATCAGTCTAAATACTTTTGAATGAATTTTCACTAGGAATGCCAAGACAAGGCAAGGTCTTGACATATTTTTTGACTTGTTGAACAATAGCAGTATGAGTAGAAGACCAAGGAGGAGGATTATCTTTCAACCTATCAAAAAGGGGTTGACAAGTTTTCCTAAGGTCTTTGTAAAAATCAGCAATGTAAGTTAAGGAACCTAAAAATCGTTGTAATTGGGTTTTGTCTAAGATTTCATCAGGGAACTTAGAAACAAACTTAATAGATTGACTGATAGGAAGAATAGTATTTTGGTGGATAGCATAACCTAAGAATCTAACTTTAGTTTGGAATAACTTAATCTTAGGAGCAGAAATGACTAGTCCATTATATTTGATAATATGCAGAAAAGAATTAAGATGTTTCCAATGTTCATCGACTGACTTAGAGAAAATGAGGATATCATCTATGTAGACAATAGAAAAATGACTAAAGAGATTAAAAATTTCATTCATAATGTTTTGAAATTCACTAGGAGCATTTTTTTTTAATCCAAAGGGCATGAAATTCCATTCACAATGGCCAAAAATTGTAGTAAAGGCAATTTTATAGTGATCATCAGGATGAATTTGTATTTGCCAAAATCCACTTTTAAGATCAAATTTACTAAAGATGACAGCTTGACTAAGTCTTTTAATGAGATCTTTTTTATTAGGGATTGGATAGCGTATCCATTCTAAAACTTTGTTTAATGGTTTATAATTAATGACTAATCGTGGAACACCACGTTTAAGTTCAGCATTTTTATTAACATAAAAAACAAGGCAAGACAAAGGCGACTTACTATTACTTATGATGTTATTTTTTAATAATTCATTAATCTCTTTATTGCACATTTTCACTAATTCATGATTCATTTGAATAAGTCGAGACTTAGTAGGAATTTGTCTTTCATTAAAATTTTTAATATAAGGGAGTATAACTATATATTTTTTCCTATGCCAGAAAGCACTAGGTAAAGTGAAACAAACGGTACTTTCCAATTGGTTTTTAAATTTATCAATTTTGGATATAAGAATTAGATTAGTCAATTGAGTTTCAATTCTTTTGTATTCTACTTCTTCTTAGAGAAATTTGAGTTGTTTAGTTAATCAATTAATAGATTGGGATATAGAATATTCTCTTAATTGATTTAATTCTTTGATTTCAGGAGGAGACAAGAATTTAAAAGTCACTGTTTGACCAAGAGCTTGTATGGTTATGCCATGGTTAGTAGTGGTAAATAGATATAGTAAAAAGATAAACGGAGTTCCTAGGATGACTTTGTCAGTCATATTTCTGACTAGAACAAAGGATGTTTTAAAACAAACATTATTTTGACAAATATGTACTTTGGGTAATTTATATTTAATATGCATTTGACTTCCATTAGCAGAACTTAATTGTTCACTAGTTTTATGATAATATTTTGTGGGGATTAAACCTTCTTGAATACAGTTTAAATCAGCGAGGGTATTAATGAGGGCTATGACTTCTATTTTAAAGTCATTAATAACTAGTTTGACTTTTGAATGTCATTTTTTAATATGAATTCTATTAATAATATTTAAACGATGACTATCATTGTGATTACCACTATTAGATTTAGTTGATCGATTATCAAAGATGACGTGGCTAGGATTAGAACTAGAACTAGATTCATCAGAGGAAGTATCATTATTATTTTGGAAATCATTAAGGCTGCGTTTGGTTGTATTTTCTAAATATATTTCTACCCCTTTATTTGCGTTTGATGTTTGTTTACGGTTTTCAAAAGTTAATTCCACATTTAATTTTGAAAACTCTACCCAAGGCGAAAAAATTTGGGCTTACCGATCATCCCATCAAACGTCTTACCGGACGTCCCACCGGTTGACCAGAATTGTAAATATTTTTTTATTTTTTTTTATTTTTTTTTTTTGCATTTGACACATGTTAATTTTTATATATTCAATAAAAAAAATTCTGAATTTTTTAAAATTTTTATGAGCTTTGAATAGAATTTTGAGTTTTGTGTTTGGTTATGAGTTGTAAGTTTTTGTATCAAATATCATATGTCACATCAAAAATTTCCCACTCAATTCAAAATTCTTTTCAAAACTCATTCACCAAACAAATTTTCCACACTCAAATCATAATTCCAAAACTCACAAACTCAAAATACAACTTTTATTCTTAAATCATATTTAGAAAACTCTGCCAACAACTACCTAAGATTTTTATTGATTTTTAATATTGTAATTTTTTCTTCTAATGATTTGTCTTTAGCCTTTAACTCTTGAATGGTTAGTTTAATTTGATTAATCTCATTTCGTAAATCTTGTAAAGTGATTTCTTTATGTTTATTTTTTTGGAATTTTTCTAAAGTAGTTGTGAAGCTAATAATTGGTTTATTATGATGAGGTTTTTTGTCTTTATTTATTAGTAAAAATTTTAACTTATCAGTGTATTTTCTTTTTAATTCAGGATTTTCTAATTTACTAATTAATTCTATTAAAGAATCTTCTTTTTGTTGTGATTTACTAAGAACATTAATTTGTTTACAGCAAGTATCATTATATCCTAATTCAATCTCTCCATCAGTATTTTCACTGGGAGAGTAATAAGTAGAAGTATCACTCAAGGGAGTGGTGTCACCAGATAATGGACTAGAATGAATAGGAGATTGATTTGGGGTATTAGTTATTTTAAATATGTTGAATATTTGATTTTGATGATCTTCAGTAATTTGTAGTTGATTAAACTTATTCTTAAGTTTTTTTATTTTTTATTTTTTTTATTTTAAAGTTTACATTTATTAGAATAATGACCATTTTTCCCACAATTGCAACAAGTAACATCTTAGGTAGATTTTGACTTCTTTTAAAGTGATTAGTTTGTTTGTGATATTTCTTTTTTGTTGTAGCATAATACTTATCAGGTGATTTGGTAGGTGAATATTTCTTCCTATATTTAGCAGAGTATTTGTGTGAAGATCTCTTGTTATGATGTTTGTGTCGTGATGGTGCAACAGGAGGTAGACCATATTGTTCGCAGAAATTTCCTAATTCATATTTAGCTTTATGTTTATCTTTAACAGTTTTTTGACTAAGTTTCAAATCTATACACATTTTTAATCATTCTTTTTGAATTATATTAATGATTTTACCATAAGTTAGATTATCATATTCTCTAATACCAGTAAGTTGACTAAGAATATCTGTAATCTTATGGGCAAAAAGACTCGGTAATCCATTGATAAATTTCTCTTTCCAAAATGACTTAGTGCAATCCTCTCTAAGCATGACACGAGAGGTAAAGACATCTTTATACCAACGAAAATCACTTAAAGTAGGGCAAGTGAGATTACTAAGTTGATCATGGATGCGAGAATGGATATTAGTAGGTGTTCCAATAAAATGTTTGACTATAATAAATATTAAAGTATTAATACCATCAGGTTTACTTGATCCTATATCTTCATCAAAGATTGAGAAATCATTTTCATCTAATTGTTGAGCATGTTGAATACTTTCACGTGTATCACGAGTTAGGTATTTATCCTACCAAGATTTGAGCACACCAGTAAATCTAGAGGTAAGTAGGGAGACTATTTCAGGTTGACTGTAATCATAATAATTACTAAGGTAACTATTTGCAACCATGGACATATGATTTAATTTTTGTAGAATTTGATTTTCACTAAGACCATCAGTATTCCATTCGTATAATTTTTTAGCGGAAACAGAAAATTGATTGCTAATATTAGTTTCTTCAAATTGAAGATCTGGGGCTGTAGGTTTAGTATACCAATTTTTGGTGAGAGTAGTAGGATTAATTTTAGGATGTGTGATTCGATTAGATATTGTTTTGGCATTGTTGGGCTATTTGATTGATTTCATTGTTGGATGTATCGGAGTCACTACTGAATTGAACAATTGGTTGTTATGTTAAGACCGTAAGGCCTTTTCGTTAGAAGTAGTGGATATTTTTGTAAATAATTGTTCAATGGCTTCAACAGTGGTAGTATCATGGGTAACTAGGCTTATTCGTTTCCTATTGCTAGAAAGATTAATGAGTGGTTTGTCTAAGGGTATACTAGTGGAAGTATGACTAGTTGAGTAATCTTCAAAAGTAATTTCAATTTTGTCTAATTGTTTACCAATAGTTTCAAACATTTATTAGTATAATTATTTTGTTCAATTACTTTTTTGATTTTAGATTCATCATCAGGAAGCTTAAAGGGAGAAGCATGTACTATAGCACCCTTATGTTCAATGAGGATAGTTTCTAAAGGAAGGTGACTGGAAGAAACAGAAGTATTAGGGGAAGTTTTCCATTTAGTTTTAGTAATAGCATTGATTTTTTGATAATAATTTTTTAAATAATCAAAGAAGTAGATTTTAGTGTTGATTTCATTCATAAATTTATACCATTTCTTGGTAATTTTTGATTGTTTGTGTTCATCATAATTGGTTCTATGAGTTTGTCATTTTAACTTATTTGCTTTAGATTTGAATTCAACATTAAGTTTATTAAGATCTGGAATAAAAGGTTAAGTAAGGGTTAATAATTGTGGATTAATAGGAGGAACAACTTCAAAATCAGTTTGAATAGGTGAATCCTGTGAGGTAGTATCTTCTTCAGGAAGATGTGTGTGGGTGGAATAAACTGGTTTACTAATTTGAGAAGTAAAGGAATTATTGATTTCTTTTAATTTACTATTGGTGGTATTAGAAGTTTGGCAAATACGAATTTTTCTATCTTGTCTAGTAAATAAAGGTGTAGTGAAAATTTCATCATCTTCAGTATCACTAGGGATACTAGAAGTACTATGGCGAGAAGATTAACTATGGGGTCTGTAGACACCCCATTTTTGACCGACCTTAAGACTCAGACGTCACCGATTGAGCGCTCGGTGATGTTGCATTTTGCGCTGCTCGTAAATCTCGAGAGTCGCGGCGGCGCCTGCCTCCCAAGCCCGAACCTTCTTCGTGCCTTGTCTCGGTTTGCCATAAGGACTCGGTTTTCTCTGTTTTCTTTCCTGAGGGGAGGGAGTGGTCCTGTAGACTATCTCTCAGTGGCCGTGGGCTACTTTTCGTGGCCGTAGGCCATTTTACCCATTTCGGAGCCCGGTTCCCGGTTTTCGGAGCCGTCAGGCCGTGTGCCTCGGCTCGGGACCGCCCAACCATCTCCGATTTCTCCGGTTTTTTGGCAGGAACCTCTGTTTTGTCATTCCGAGGGATACTGGGGTCGCAGATACCCACTTCGCTGCCGTATGCCACTTTCGGTGCCTGCAGCCCATTTTCGGGACCCCGAACTGCGCGGTTTGGGCCCCGAGCATTCATTTTGTATCGATTTTTGTTCAATTTTGGCAGGTACCTCTATTTTAGCATCAAGAAGATCACTGGAGGGTGGGAGGCCAGCAATTGTTCCAGAAAACCAATTTCGCTTCTCCGGCGCCCGTTTTGCTCACTTCCGGGCCAATGTTGAACACTCTGGGGATATTTTCTTCCAACCAAAGCTACATATTTGTGATGAGGGGACATGGGAGGACACCAAAAAGTGGTGGTCGGCCAGTAATTGTGAATTTCATTTTTGAGCCTCTCCTTCAAATGCAATGTTGTGACTCCTGTTTCAGTGTTGCCAGATTTCAACCTTGGAACCTTGTTCTACACACCTGGGAGGACACCAAAACATGGTGGTCGGCCAGCAATTTTTGACTTCATTTTTTTGGGTGGCCGGCCGGCCAGGGTGAGTGGCTGGCCGACCAGTTGGGGTGGCCGGCCGGCCACCTTCCAGAAAGTTACCTGGCCGGCCAGCTTTCTGCTTTCCAGCCCTTTACAGCTGTCCGGATACTTTTTGAAATATCTCACCCCTCCGGGAGATATTTTGGGAGGGAAAGCTTGGATGCATTCCCCTCCCCTTTTACACCCTTTCTTGCCTATTTGAGGGGCTGGACAGCTCCTTCCCTAGGGTTGGAACATTTTCTCTCAAGGCTCCATCTTCCCTAACCTCCATTTTCATAGCCAAAAACTCAAAAAACCTTCAAGCTTCCTAGCTAATTCCTTCATCAACCCTAAGCTCCACCATCACCACCTCCATTCCAGCAGCAAGGGAGTGTTCTTCAGAGGCTTAGAAGCAACTTTCATCAAGGCAAGAAGAGGCAAAAGACTTGTCTTCAAGGGTAAGTCTCAATTCCCTTTTTTCTAGCATAATTTTCCATCAATTCTTTACCCTATTTGCTTTCAGTTTTTGGGCTCCGACCCATACTGGTTTTGGGCTTATTTTGAGCCCCTCTACAACTTTGTAGAAGGGCTCAACCTCATTTGGTGTCTCCATAATATACTTCCTTCAATATCACTCTTTAGGCCATTGTTTTGCATGCTTTATTTGCCTTAGGAGTAATCTGATTTCGAGACTGATGTAAACTGTTAGTGGGCTTATATTGATCCCCTCTTCAACATTGAAGAATGGCTCCATCATGTTTGGCTTCTCTATCATGCACTTCCTTTGAAATTCTTCCATTTTACCGTAAAATTGCATGACTGTTTTGGCCTATTTGTAATCTGAGTTGGAGCATACAACATACTGATATTGTGCTTATTTTGAGCCCCTCTTCAACATTGAAGAAGGGCTCAACCTGGGTTTCTTGCTCTACATATCACTTGCTTTGAATTCTTGTTCCACTCCCATTTTGCATGCTTTTTTAAGCTCACCATGCTTCGGATTTCAGCCTTCATCAGGCCTAGAGAGTGCCTTATTTTGGTCCATTCTTCATGCTTTGTTAAGAGTCTTATGCCATTTGATGATTGGTTTTGGTACTTGTTTTGTAATCCTCCATATTTTCCGTAAAATTGCATGCTTTGTTAGGCTTGCTTAGCTTCGGATTTCAGCCTTCATCAGGCTTAGAAAATGTCTTATTTTGGTCCATTCTTCAAGTTTTATTAAAGGTCTTAAGTTTTTTGGTCATTGCTTATGATACCTCTCTTTATAGCCCTCTTTTGGCTCAAATTTTGCATGCTATATTTAGTATATCTACACACTGAATTGGAGGCTTTCATCTATTGTAAATGTACATATTTTTTGTCCCTCTTTAGTTTTGTAGAACTGATTTTTTGGGTTTGAGCACTCTAAATACCACTTGCTTTGTAATTCCCCTCTTTTCCCGTATTTTTGCATGCCATTATTGCCATATCTATGCTCACAATTTGGCCTTGTTTTGTACTGAAAAGATGCTATTTTTGGGGCTGCCTTACTACTGTTTTTGCTTTCATGTACCAATTTTGCATGCTTAGCATAGCCGTAGGCCATTTCGGGTACTTAAAATCACATTTCGGGATGACTTCATGCGTTGATCGTCATTTCGTATCATTTCGGGGCTGTTTTCCCCTTCATTTAGCTACTGAAATTTGGTTTGCATGCTTGCATATCATTTTCCATGTCATTTCATGCCTTAGTGCATTGCCTCGGTTTGCGTGCCCGTGGGCTCGCACTTCGAGGCACCCCGTTTTCATTCATCGGCATCTTATGTGAGTGCGGCTGAGGTCCTCTCATGTTAGTGTAAGCCCAATCTGCATTTTTCATGCCTGTACATCACCGCCTCGGTTTGCGTGCCCGTGAGCACGCACTTCGAGACACCTCTGTTTTATCCGACGGCAGCCTATGTGAGTGCGGCTGAGGCTCTCTCATGTTGGCGTAAGCCCATCATTGCATGCCATATGCCATTTCATCATTGCCTCGGTTTGCGTGCCTGTGTGCACGCATTTCGAGGCACTTCGGTTTTATCCGATTTCCATTTCATACATTCTTCGGTTTGCGTGCCCGTGTGCGCGCATTTCGAGGCGCATCTTTTTATCCGATTTGCATCTCACATCATCGCCTCGGTTTGCGTGCCCGTGTGCACGCATTTTGAGGTATCTCATTTTCATAGCATTGTGCATGCTAAATTATATATTAGATCGCATTCATGCCTATTTGCATTGCATTCATACATTTCCTCGATTTGCGTGCCCGTGTGCACGCATTTCGAGGCATCTCATTTTCATCCGCATTGTGTATTAGGTTGTATCTTAGATTGCATTCATGCATATCATGCATATTGCATCATGTTCGGGATAGGAGTTAGCCCGGGCACGGGAAACGAGGCGCGTTCCGTACTCCGAGTGACGGAACGGGTCTCAATTCCCAAGTCACCGACACTCCGGATTACCCATGATGGAGTTTGGTTTTGTCGTAGTATTCATCTGCATTCACCCAATATTGAGTTGTGCAATCCGACTCCTCGGCCATCATGCATCGATATGCGTGATTGGTGGCACGAGGATCGAGGCATGCATATATTTGTGAAATACATTGCTATGCCCCTTTCCTGCTCTCTGTTGCAGCAAAATGAAGAATCAGCAACTTTTCGGGACTTGGCACGCATTTCGAGAAAATTACGAACAGAGGCTAATTGGGGCATCCCAGTGGATTTTCGCCAGAGCATTTCAAAGATACATTATTCATCAAAGGCGTACCGGCTTGCATGCCGCCATCGCTTTCTTTGTTAATTAATCAGAAATTTATACTTTATATGTATATTTCGGACTGTAATATTCTTTCATTTGGGATTGTATTATTTATTCGGACCCTCTGCGCGAGGGCATAATTGTAATAAGTGTGCGTGAGTGTGATGTATGTCTTCCAACCCCACGTCTTTCTCCCTTTTATTTACCTGCTTACGATGGTTAGATATAGGGTATATTTCAATTAGCATACAGTATGACAGCATGTTTGCATCATTCATCTGTTTTGCATGCACCGGGCTCGGCGCATCATACAAACTGCATCTGTATTTTAATTCCAAATTGAATATATGCTAACTGTAGCATCTCATATACCATGTTTAGAATAGCCGAGCCTGCTATAGTTGCATTTTGCATGTGTTGCATTAGGCATTTCAGTACATTTAGGATCATGCATGATTTCTAATGAGCTTCTGTTTTGGCTTGGAGTACTCGGTGAGTTTTATGCTTTAGCATCCTTACATGCGTGTGAGTGTTGCCATGAATAGCATGCTTACCATGAGGCTACGTGCTTATGTGATATAACTGCCTTGAATGCCTGTGGGTGGAGGTTGAGTTATCTGAATTGGAATAATTCGTCAAATGTTTGTTTTAAGCCCACTAGATAGTGGCAAAACCGTTGTTTTCTAAGCCCACCCGAGGGTGGCAAATCCACGTCTTAGCCTACTTGCGAGTAGCACCATCAAACCATTTTCAAACAAACAAACATGAGATGTTTAGTTCCAATTCAGACGGCCCAGTCTATACTTGTTTGCTGCGAGTATCACATAGTAAACCTAGGCTAATAACTGGAATAAGAACGCACAAAGTTTTCAAAAACAGATATCATGGTTAGTAGAGGCGGTCTTTGGCCGGCGAGAGGTGCTCACGATGTGACCTTCCCTAATCGTACCCAAGTTCCCGAGCCAACTTTGGTGATGACGGACACGTGGCCTTTTGGCACCGAGTCAGGGTTTCCTAAATTTCCCATTTTAAAAATATTTAGGTGGCGACTCTGTTATCTGGCAAAGCAGTCCATGTTTGGCACTTCTTTCAAAAAAATCTTTTCTCAAAACGATTTGCCGAATTTGGACTCTTTGGTTCAAGATTAAGAACCGCAACAAAATCGAGTCCGAACTGTAGCGAGGTCCCCCGCGGGCTTGTTACAGGTCGATTAAACCTTATATGAACAGAACCATCATTATATTGTTGAATATTTTGAATATTTTGGCTAATAGATGAATGTTGATTTTGAGAATAATTTTCATTAACTGTAACCAATCATCAGAAAGGGTGAAATCTGTCCAACAAATCATTTTTGGGACTAAAATATTGGTTTCATTAGTACTACCTTAAATGAGTAATGTTTTATCTTTTGGAATTTTGGTTAAAGCTTGAACATTCAGATTTGTTTTAATGCATTTGTAGTAAATTCTGTAAACTAAAGCAATGTTATGGACATTATCTAACATATTAGTAAATGCACCAAATAGTTGAATGTTTAATGTCAAGGCTTTTAATATATGAGGATCTCTAAGACTTAAAGTAAAATCTGGAAAATAATTAAAGTGGATAGGTCCTTTATGGAGGCCTGATTCCATCATACCTATTAGACTATCATGATAATTAATAAATCGAGCATCTTGTAAACATAAGAGGACAAAAGTATTGCGTCTTTGCATGGTTAATGGTTTGATTCCAACTTGAATTAATCCTAAATGAATAAAATTATGACCATCTTTTAGATGTTGGCGAATTGACTCCTTGGATAATAACTGGCAAATTTCTCTAATTTTAGTTAAAGTATAAACTTCTTCAATAATTCTAACCTGTAAATTAACATTAAAGTTGACTTTAAAAAACTTGTTCTATAGATTTCTTTAACTAGTACTTTTGGGATATTCCAACTTAAATTAAGTTTAATATCATGAAATTCATGCTCTTCTTCATTTATGACTAAATCTGTATCAGGTATAGAAGCTAAAGTTGTAGCAGATTTAGAGCTTACTGAAGAGTTACTTTTAAATAATCGACTCATTTTTATTTTATAAATTAATTTAACTTTCTTAAATTCTTATATAACTTATCATATTTTCACATACTATGTGTTCGCACATACTCTATCCGGAAACCCTAATATCTATCACCTGCCTATCTTAAGGACTTACACTAGATGTTGGACAAAAAGTGAGTGGCTACTGGCAGAGTGGAAAACAAAGATAACTTAGTAGGAAATAAAAGGCTGGAATTAATAAACATAGATAATAATGACAAGAAATTAAGCAGAAATAACGAAACAATAATGTCACGACCCAAACCCGTCCCTGTAGGTTTAGCATCATAACCGGTCAGTAATCCTTGGATTACCAAAGGCCTCTTGACAGATTAGCATATAGTAAGGGGCTGCAGAAGCAAATATACAAAATATAAATGGTCCAATGAGCTGTGACGACATACATAGGACATAATAATTTAAAACTTGTATGAACATAAGAGTGACGACCAAAAGATACAGTATTTACATATTACTCCCATAAGGGTACTATAGGAAAACCAACCCAACTTAACAAAACAAACAGATTTTAATATGATTACAAAAACAGCCACAAAACAAGACTTCGTCTGGAACCTTCTCGGGAGGCGCAAAGGTTGGCTGAGAAAAACTGAACGAAGGCCGTCAACTCTGGCCCTGATCACGTGCCGGCTCACCTAAATACATAATATAAATAGTGAGCGGAAGCCCAGTGAATAATAACGGAGTAAAGGGGTTTTAATGAATGAGTCCGTACAGATTCAGAAATCATAATTCGTTTTCATAACAATTTCATATTCATATTCTTGTCCAGATCATATACAGAAGTCATAAGTCTTGCTTAAGCATACGTGGTACATCCATTAGCACTAACAGAGTAGATATAGAATAGATACAGACACATGATGGTTATGAATAACCAGTTCCATAAAGGAACCTCTGGATCCGGGTAACAGAGAATAAACATGCTGAGCCCCATGATGGAGCCTTCAATACGGGTAATAAAGTGCAGACATATTAAGTTCCATGATGGAACCTCCGATACAGGGTAACAGTAAACAGATATCACATGATGCTAAGGATGTCATGAATACATTATTAGAAATTGGACAATCATTTATTGTACAGAACATATCATTTTAGAAAACAGATCTTAATTCATCACACAGAAAATAAATAAGGTTGAACATAGCTTTACTAAGTTATTACTCACTGTTGGCTTTGAGGCAGACAGACGGAGCAGACTGGTCAAACGGTATACGACACGTGACCTATATGACACATAACAGATACACACCTGAAACACACGTTCGAATTGTACATAACTTATTTTGTTTGTTCTTAGTGCATTTCTAGCCTTTAATCTTCATCATAGAGTCTTAGACATGGCCTAGGAATGCCTAGGATGGAATGAGAATACAAAAGTGTATTGGAAAATATTTTTCAAAACTTGCTGAAAATAAGGTCCACGCTTGAGCGTGGCTTTCCTCGCTCGAGCGGACATGCAGACAATGAAGCTCCGCTCGAGCGGACTGCAAACTCTTGAAAAAGTACTGGTTGCATGTTTTTCACGCTCAACGGATGCTCGATCCCGCTCGAGCTTGAGACTCAGACCCTCGCTCGAGCACAGATTTCCTCACTTGAGTGGATTGCAAAACACATAAACTTCTGGGTATGTGCATTTCACGCTCGAGCGTGACTCTCGACGCTCGAGGGGAAGTGCATGTATTCAGAGTGCACGCTCGAGCGTGAAGTTCCCCGCTCGAGCGTGGATCAAATTTCTGGAATTTCCATATTTGATCACCAAGCTCAAATTCAACTTTTGAAGCATCAAATCTCATTTTTCTGGGCCAAAACTTGAGGAAATACATGAAAACTCATAAAACAACATGTTTAAAGGATTATAACAAGAAATCATGGCCCAAAAGCATGCCAATTGTGCAAAATTCAACTTGAAACTCAAGATTAATTCATGAATATAACGTGCATGCACATCCTTGAACTAAGGCTCTCCAAAACATGACCAAATGCTACTAAATAACATGAAACTCATTATTTTCCCAAAATTAAAGTGAACTCAACACATGCATGACGGAATTTTTGCAAATCAATCTTCAAAATGCTATGAAACATGTATGCATGCATGGAATGACTAATAATTGCTTAATTCTAACCCAATTCTTGCATGAGTTCAACATTTCACTTGAATCTTAGTAGAATCAAATTCAATTATACAACTAAAAGCTTGATCCCTTACCTAGAGTCCACAATTCCCTTAATTTTAGCCGAATCCAACAATCAACCACCAAATCCTTTCAACTCTTGATCCTTCCTAGCAATTCTCTTCTATCCTCTTAGAATTGAACCCAAGCTTCTCCATCTCCCTCTCTCTCTCTCTCGTTTGGGGCTTAAAGGTGAGGAGAAGTGGAATGCCAAATAGAATTAGTGAGGTCAAATAGTTTATTTGGTGGTGGTGGACTAAATTGAATCAAATGAGCATTAATTTAATCTAATTTAATCGTTCTGAACCGAATTTTAATTAAACCTACCATAAAATTTTATAAATCCTAATTAGCACATAAATCAAGTCAATTTCTAATTCGGACACCGACAAGGTCTCCAATTCACAAACCGAAACTAGAACGTGAACAGATCTTCCTACGCCTAACAGATATAAACACAAACAATGCAACATACGCATGCAGTTTAATTCAGAATTTCACCTTAATTACTAATTAGGCATGATTAATCATGGATTAACGTTAATCAGAGGTCGGGGTTGTTACAGTCTTTCCTTCTTAAAAGAGTTTGGTCTTCCAAACTCAGATTACTTTCATTTTGGAATAACATTGGGTCTAATGGGAACAAATCCAGATATCTCTTCATCATGTCCTCTTCTATCTCCCAGGTTGCATAAGTTCCTCCATGATTTTGCCAGTCAACTTTTACCAGTGGTATTTATTTGTTTCTCAATCTTTTGATCATACGGTTCACAATCTGGATAGGTCTTTCCTCATAAGTGTAGTCGTCCTTCAAGAGCACATGTGTTGGTTCAATGACATGGAGCGAATCTCTCAAATACTCTCGAAGCATCAATACATGAAATACATTGTGCATATGCCCCATTACCGGAGGTTAGGCTACCCGATAGGTTATTGAATTGATCTTTTCAAGGATTTCATATGGTCCAACATATCTTGGCGCCAATTTGCCCTTAACACCAAACCGAGTTTGATCCTTCATCGGGGTCACCTTTATGAACACACGGTCCTCAACTTCATATTCCCTACCTCTTCTTCGGACATCAGCATAGCTCTTCTGTCGACTCTGTGCAGTTTTCAGACACTGTTGGATCAGTTTCACCTTCTCGGTTGTTTCTTACACAAGTTCCGGTCCCAACGAAGGTCTATCACCTACTTTAGCCTAACATATCGAAGATCGGCATTTCCTTCCATACAAAGCTTCGTAAGAAGCCATTCCAATGCTTGAATGGTAACTGTTGTTGTACACAAATTCAGCCAACGGAAAATAGGTCTCCTAATTCCCCTAAAAGTCTAATACACACATTCTGAGCATATCTTCCAAAGTTTGGTTAGTCCATTCAGTTTGTCTATCTATCTGTGGGTGATAGGCACTACTTAACCTCAGTTCAGTCCCCAAAGCCCGTTGCAAACTCTGCCAAAATCTTGACACAAACTTTGAGTCCCTGTCAAATACAATAGATACTGGCACTCCGTGCAATCTCACAATTTCAGTCATATAAATATTGGCCAATTTGTCAGCATTGTAAACAGATTTAACAGGTAGGAAATGAGCAGACTTAGTTAAACGGTCTACAATGACCCAAATAGAGTCCATACCTCGGGAAGAACGAGGCAATCCCACTATGAAATCCATGGTTATGTGCTCCCATTTCCATTCCGATATTGGGAGTGGTTGTAGCAAACCAGCGGGTCGTTGATGTTTAGCTTTAACCTGTTGGCAATGTAGACATCTAGCCATAAAATCTGCAATACTCTTTTTCATTCCAAGCCACCAAAAATTTTGTTTCAAATTGTGATACATATTCGTGTTCCTCGGGTGCATGGCAAACTTGCTGCTGTGAGCTTCGGTCATAACACGCTTTCTCAAATCAGAGGAACCTGGCACACAAAGTCTATTCTGAAATTTCAACACATTATTCTCAAACACAAATCCCAGCCTCGGCTTTGAATCAAATTCCTCTATGATCTTTTTCAAGTACTCATCTTCATATTGCTTCTGTTTGATTTCTTCAATAATTGTAGGTTGAGCGGAAATAGCAGCTAAAATCCCACCTTGCTTTCGCAAGACAATTTCAATCTCCTTCTGTTCCAGGTCATCTAGCAATTCTTTTCGATTGGACAGCAAACATGAAAAATTTGCAATGGATTTTTGGCTCGAGGCATCTACCACGGTATTTGCCTTCCCTGGATGATACAAAATCTGTAGATCGTAGTCTTTAATCAACTCTAGCCACCTTCTTTGTCTCATGTTCAGTTCCTTTTGGGTAAAGAAATATTTGAGGCTCTTATGATCTGTATACACTTCACAAGTTACCCCATACAAGTAGTGACGCCAAATTTTCAAAGTAAACACCATTGCTGCCAATTCAAGATCATGTGTTGGGTAATTCTTTTCATGAGGTCGGAGTTGTCAAGAAGCATAAGCAATCACTTTTCCATTTTGCATTAACACATACCCCAAACCTTTGTAGGAAGCATCACTGTAAATTTGAAACCCATCAGTACCATTGAGCAAAGTTAAAACTGGTGTAGTCACTAACCTGGTTTTTAACTCTTGAAAGGCTGCTTCTCTTTGTTCATTCCAATCAAATGACACATTTTTTTGAGTTAACTGGGTCAATGGCATGGCAAGTTTGGAAAAGTCTCTCAGAAATCTCCTGTAGTAACCTGCAAGTCCCAGAAAACTTCTAACCTCTGTCACATTTGTCGGTTTAGGCAAGTCCACAATAGCTTCAATTTTCTGAGGGTCAACAGAAACCCCATCCTTGTTGATTACATGACCCAAAAATGCTACATTGTCAAGCCAGAATTCACACTTAGACAACTTGGCATATAATTTCTTTCCTCTCAAGGTCTGTAGAGCAATTCTCAAGTGATTCTCATGCTCGTCCCTGCTTTTGGAGTAAATCAAGTTATCATCAATAAACACAACAATAAATTCATCCAGAAATGATTTAAACACTCTGTTCATAAGGTCCATAAAGGCAGCAAGTGCATTGGTCACCCCAAACGGCATTACTAAAAATTTATAATGTCCATATCTAGTTCTGAATGCAGTTTTCTCTATGTCTTCAGCCTTAACTTTTAATTGGTGATACCCAGATCTGAGGTCAATTTTGGAAAATACTTGGACTCCCTGAAGTTGGTCAAACAAGTCATCTATTCGGGGCAGAGGGTATTTCTTCTTAATAGTTACTTTGTTCAGTTCCCGATAATCTATACATAACCTTAAAAATTCATCATTCTTTTTGACAAACAGGATTGGAGCACCCCAAGGTGAAGTGCTCGGACGGATGAATTTCTTGTTTAGCAGCTCCAGAAGTTGAGATTTTAATTCTTTCAGTTCTGAGGTAGACATTTTATAGAGGGTCTTGGAAATAGGTTGTGTTCCCGGAAACACCTCAATACTGAATTCAATTTCTCTATCAACTAAGTCCCCAGGTAAGTCATTCGGAAACACATCGGGAAATTCACAAGCAACAGGGATAGTTTCTACATTAGTACCGTCAGATGATGCAGTCAGTATATAACACAAGTAACCCCTACATCCTTTCATAAGCAGTTTTATAGCTTTCAGAGCCAAAATCAGATATGGGGGAGGAACTGCCCCATTCCCAGTAAAATAAATTCAGGCATACCCAGTGGTCTAAACACAATGGATTTACTTGCACAGTCAATGGTAGCACAGTATTTAGTCAACCAATCCATTCCCAAAATACAATCAAAATGATCAATGTTCAAGGGCAATAAGTCAACATATAACATCATATCGCCAATCATAATACCACATGTTGGATAAACATAGGCACACATCATAGAATCCCCAGATGGTGTAGATATAGATAACACATATGTCATAAGTTCTAATGGTCTAGTCAATTTCCAAGAGAAAGCATGCGATACAAAGGAATGTGTAGAACTAGAATCTATCAGTACACATGCATTTTGAGAACATATAGGGAGTATACCTAACACCACAGTATCAGTGTTTTGTACATCACCAGGCACTAAGGCAAACACTCGACCTTGTCTCAAAGGTTCCTTCCCAGTATTAGCCTTTGCATTTGTTTTGGCTGTAGAAGCGGACCCAGCTGAACTCACCATAGGACGGCTAGTATTCTCAAACCCAAGTGGGCAATCTTTCACTACATGACCTGTCTTGCCACATTGGAAACAAGTACCGGATACTCGGTAGCACACAACCCTATGCCTTCTTCCACAATCAGAACAAACCGAGATAGACCCACTACTCTGACTCGAGTTGCTTGTAGACCCCGTATTCTGCTTCTTACTCACATGAGACCGGCCTCTTCTAAAACCATACCCAGACTTTTTTCCTCTCCAATCAATTGTTGTAGTTACTAGGGCTTTACTTTGTTTCATAGCGGCTAGGGTGGCTTCCACCATTAAGGATTTGTCTAATACTTCCACATAAGTAGGCAATTTCAGTACGCCTACCCGATCAAACACTTCTAAATCCAGTTCACCTTCAAATTTTTGTGCTTTCTTGTAATCAGTATCCACCATATGTGGAGCAAACAGTGCTAGTTCAGTGAATTTGGCTTCATACTCAGCTACACATATTCTTCCCTGTTTAAGTTCTTGAAACTCTGACACTTTCCGATCCCTAAAACATTGGGGAAAATATTTATCATAGAAGATTGCATTAAACTGTGCCCACGTCATATTCCCATTGCCGCTTCGAATTAGTAACCACCACCTTCGGGCTTCATCCTTCAGAGTATAGGTGGCTAGGAGGACTTTCTGGACTTCAGTACAAGGAAACACTTCAAACAGCTTTTCCATTTCAAGTAACCACGTCTCTGCTTTCAACAGTTCAATTCCACCAAGGAATGTCGGTGGTTTCATCTTCATAAATTTCTGTGTCAAGTTGATAATATCATTATTATCTGCTTCGGCTTGTGCCAGCGGAGGTGGAGAGGGCAAAGGTTGTTGTCTTTGCTGTTGTGTCATAGTTTCGGTCAATGCCGCAAACATTTGTTCCATTCGGCTCATGCGAGCCTCTGAAGATTCACTTACATCATTTCCCCTTGCATTCTCCATGCTGCTATAGAGACATCAAATGATAATAAACGTAGGAATAATCTTGTTCGTTTCTTTCAATTCATTTGCTTAAATTTACATTCAGTTTTCATATCCATTTGGATTACCACACACTTACACATGCAGATGGAATGCCCCTAATTCTTACTAGGACATCCTAAGCTCATATGGACCTGTGTGTGCGGTAGAACACGTGCTCTGATACCACTCTGTCACAACCCAAACCCGCCCATGTAGGTTTAGCATCGTAACCGGCTAGTAATCCTTGGATTACCAAAGGCCTCTTGACAGATTAGCATATAATAAGGGGCTGAAGAAGCAAATATACAAAATATAAATGGTCCAATGAGTTGTGACGACATACATGGGACAGAATATTTAAAACTTGCATGAACATAAGAGTGATGACCAAAAGATGCAGTTTTTACATATTCCTCCCATAAGGGTACTATAGGAAAACCAACCCAACTTAACAAAACAAACAGAGTTTAATATGATTATAAAAATAGCCACAAAACAAGACTTCGTCTGGAACCTCCTTGGGAGGCGCAAAGGTTGGCTGACAAAAACTGAACGAAGGCCGTCAACTCTGGCCCTGATCACGTGTCGGCTCACCTACATACATAATATAAATAATAAGCGGAAGCCCAGTAAATAATAACGGAGTAAAGGGGTTTTAATGAATGAGTCCATACAGATTCAGAAATCATAATTTGTTTTCATAACAATTTCATATTCATATTCTTGTCCAGATTATATACAGAAGTCATAAGTCTTGCTTAAGCATACGTGGTACATCCATTAGCGCTAACAGAGCAGATACAAAACAGATGTAGACACATGATGGTTATGAATAACCAGTTCCATAAAGGAACCTCCGAATCCGGGTAACAGAGAATAAACATGCTGAGCCCCATAATGGAGCCTCTGGTACGGGTAATAAAGTGCAAACATATTAAATTCCATGATGGAACCTCCGATACCGGGTAATAGCTAACAGATATCTTATGATGCTATGGATGCCACGAATACATTATTAGAAATTGGACAATCATTCATTGTATAGAACATATCATTTTAGAAAACAAATCTTAATTCATCACACAGAAAATAAATAAGGTTGAACATAGCTTTACTAAGTTATTACTTACTGTTGGCTTTGAGGCAAACAGACGGAGTAGACTGGTCAAACGGTATACGACACGTGACCTACATGACACATAACAGATACACACCTGAAACATACGTTTAAATTGTACATAACTTATTTCGTTTGTTCTTAGTGCGTTTCTAGCCTTTAATCCTCATCATGGAGTCTTAGACATGGTCTAAGAATGCCTAGGATGCAATGAGAATGCAAAAGTGTATCGGAAAACATTTTTCAAAACTTGCTGAAAATAAGGTTCACGCTCGAGCGTGGCTTTCCTCGCTTGAGCGAACATGCAGACAATGAAGCTCCGCTCGAGCGTGACCTTTCCCCGCTAGAGCGGACTACAAACTCTTGAAAAAGTACTGGTTGCATGTTTTTCACGCTCAACGGACGCTCGATCCTTGCTCGAGCTTGAGACTCAGACCCTTGCTCGAGTGCAGATTTCCTTGCTCGAGTGGACTGCAAAACACATAAACTTCTGGGTATGTGCATTTCACGCTCTAGCGTGACTCTCGACGCTCAAGGGGAAGTGCATGTACTCAGAGTGCACGCTCGAGCAATCAAATTTTTGGAATTTCCAGATTTGATCACCAAGCTCAAATTCAACTTTTGAAGCATCAAATCTCATTTTTCTGGGCCAAAACTTGAGGAAATACATGAAAACTCATAAAACAACATGTTTAAAGGATCATAACAAGAAATCATGGCCCAAAAGCATGCCAATTGTGCAAAATTCAGCTTGAAACTCAAGATTAATTCATGAACATAACGTGTATGCACATCCTTGAACTAAGGCTCTCCAAAACATGATCAAATGCTACTAAATAACATGAAACTCATTATTTTCCCAAAATTAAAGTGAACTCAACACATGCATGAGGGAATTTTTGCAAATCAATCTTCAAAATGCTATGAAACATGTATGCATGCATGGAATGAATAATAATTGCTTAATTCTAACTCAATTCTTGCATGAGTTCAACATTTCACTTGAATCTTAGTAGAATCAAATTCAATTATACAACTAAAAGCTTGATCCCTTACCTAGAGTCTACAATTCCCTTAATTTTAGCCGAATCCAACAATCAACCACCAAATCCTTCCAACTCTTGATCCTTCCTAGCAATTCTCTTCTATCCTCTTAGAATTGAACCCAAGCTTCTCCATCTCCCTCTCTCTCTCTCGTTTGGGGCTTAAAGGTGAGGAGAAGTGGAGTGCCAAATAGAATTAGTGGGGTCAAATAGTTTATTTGGTGGTGGTGGACTAAATTGAATCAAATGAGCATTAATTTAATCTAATTTAATCGTTCTGAACCGAATTTTAATTAAACCTACCATAAAATTTTATAAATCCTAATTAGCACATAAATCAAGTCAATTTCTTATTCAGACGCCGGTAAGGCCTCCAATTCGCAAATCGAAACTAGAACGTGAACAGATCTTCCTACGCCTAACAGATATAAACACAAACAATGCAACACACGCATGCAGTTTAATTCAGAATTTCACCTTAATTACTAATTAGGCATGATTAATCATGGATTAACATTAATCAAAGGTCGGGGTTATTACAAATAAGCGAATAACACCAACAAACTTGGCTCTGATACCAAAGAGAAGCGGAAACAGAACAAAAATACGAAAAATGTACTAAATTTTTTTTTTTTTTTTTTTTGTATTTTTTGGTATATAGTGTATTTTTTTAATATTTTTTTCATAAATATTATAATTTTTAAGTATATTTATGTTAGGTGTGTCTAAAAATTAAAAAATATATATATTTAAAATAAGAAAAATAAAAAAGTAGAATTTTCTGAAAACTGTTTTCTAAAAATTGGAACCAAGCAAGCTATTTATTTATTTTTTTTCACAAACATTACATCCAACTACAAAAAAAAATCCAATCATCTTTCCAAACACAAAAATTTTAACATACTAAAATGGCCAAAAACTAAAATAATCTATTAAAATAACAAATTTCTTAGGGATAGTTTGAGATGTTCTAAATAAATATACTTTTTAATTTTTTATAAAAATAAAAAGAGAGTAAAAAATAGAGAGAAAATATTGATAAATATTAATTGATGTGACCCAAATAAGTGTATAGATAATAAAAAAAAGTGTACTTTTTTAGTGCATGTCAAACACCTACTAACTTAAACAATATTTTTTATATATAACACAAACTAATTTTATATAATATTATATATATATATAACTATTAATTTATAATAAATTTCACATATTAAATCTCTCTCACACTCATTTTTACTTTGATATTTCATTATAAATTAAAAAATATACATGTATGTTAATAGAGCGGAACGATTTTAAAAACGAATTATAAATTTTAAAATTTAAAGTACGATTAACAGATAAAACGATATAAATTGATATAAATCGATACGACTATAACAAATCGGACAAAACATAAAACCCCTCGCTCATTCATTGATACCATGTGACTAGCCTCAAATTGTAATTTCTTCTTATATATGATGTAGATATCAATTAAAAAGATGAAACAATTATAACATCAGACCCTATCTTCATCACCATCAAATCCACCACTCCCAAATTAGCACAGAAAGCAATTAAACCACCATTCTCACAAGAGTACATTAAAGTTAACAAACCATGCCTCACTAAAATTGCTAAAATTGAATTTGAATTACAGAGGAGCAAATGATAAATGAGCAATTAAGATATGAAGGTTACATGAAGACAATGCAAAGAGTCAAAATAAAAGCTAACACTACTAATATAAAAGAGTGATGTTAAGAACTCTAAATAATCTATTAGATTGTGTTTGGTTGAGTTTTCTAAATATGATTTGAGAATAGAGTTGTATTTTGAGTTTATGAGTATTGGAATTATGATTTTAGTATAGGAAATTTGTTTGGTTATGGTTTTTGAATGGAGTATTGAATTGAGTTTTGAAAGTTTAATGTGACACGTGAAATAAGAAAATTTGTTTGATATGAGTTTTTAAAATAGTTTTCAAAACTTAATTCAACCTATAATTGATAATCAAACATACAACTCACAACTCGATTGAAATTTTTGACAACAGTCATAACCAAACTATTTTTAAAATTTAATTAAAAAAATGAATTGTTTTTTTTTTCAATTAATGGTTTTTAAATAATTTTTTTTTCAAATAATTTTATTTTGAAATAACTTTTATGTCAATTATTTTTTGTCAATTATTTTTCTGTCAATTAATTTTTTTGGCCTGAATAAACATTTTGTTCTATACGTTTCTAGTATTTTTCAAACATTTTGTTCAAATCAACACGTTTGGGTATTACATATTTATAAAAATTAACAAAAACCAATTTATTAAATTTTTTTAAATACAAACCAAAACATAAACGTTACCAAACATTATCAACATTTTTTCATTTATTAAATTTTATCAATATAATAAAACATACTTTATCTTGTACTGTTTTCCTAGCTTCATTATTGCCCCTCATCTCTGCCTCACCCGTGAATCTCATATTATTGGGGCTATATTTGACTATAAAATGAAAAGGGTAAATATCGTAATTTCACTCATGCAGTACACCCCCTTCTCATCTACTGGTTGTCAGTTGGTCACTGTTCCATAAAAGAAAATAAAAGAAAAAAAAAAAAAAAGGAGCCAAAACTGAGCCATAGATTGTCAGTGGTCAATAAAGAAAAATAAATAAAAACAGCTATAAGTCAGTATTCGATGAAAGAAAAGAAAAATAAACAAAAAGAGCAATTATAGGTACAAATTATTATTATTATTTTTTTTTTTGGACCATTTCTGGAACTGAGGCTTTATATAAGTCAGCATCTTCATTTGTTTAACTACACCATCTTCACCATCTTCTTTTCAACAACTTCAGCAACTTCTTCACCATACAATATCATAAATTCAATGTAGATATTCGTGTAAAAGAAGAGACAAAGAGCCTTCATAAAAGGTTAGTTTGAACCAAGGCTTCATACTCTTAATAGCTTCACAATTTCAGAGCTAAGCTGCATTTTAGCAAACAGGTTGAGGCGAAGGACAACCAGCCGGTGATCCGGCTAGTCAACCGGCTTCACTCTGAGCTTCCACCACCCGAGGCTCAGTTTGGCTATCTGTTCCTTACCTTTTGCACCAGCAGCAGAGGCTCAATTTGGCTATCTGTTGCTTTTTTTTTCACACCATTTTCATACATTTTTGATAACATTTTCTTAACTTTTGCAATCATTTTGCTTACCTTCATAAATCATGTCGAGAACAAAAAGAGCCAGACCCGAATGTGGTGAAACCTCTAACCCTTTACAACGTCAACAACAGTGTAACTATCCAACTATTGATTTTCTGACATACAATCACGAACAAGCTAATTCAAATTTTGCCAACCGACCAATTGTTACAAGGAGAAAGGTAAATCTACCTTCTCAATATGATCCACTGTTGCTTGGTAGACTGGATATGATGGGATGGTTACCTTTAACTAATTTACCACAAAAGGTATATCCCCGTCTTGTGTATTTATTTCACCTTCACTTGAGGCCTACTAAGGGAAAAGTGGAACTATGTAGTTTGACCTCTTATGTGAAAGGTAAACTAATCACACTAAAACCCCCCACTTTGGCACAAATTATTGAAGTTCAGACACATGATTTGCAATGTCATTTTCAGACTGAGTCTGAGTTAGCTAACATTGTTGGTGATATAATTGACGTTTATACCACAATTTGTGAGAACCGATTTACCGGCACTAATTTACAAGCAAGACATTTAAAATCCCACATTCGTATTCTTTATCGATGGATAGTTGAAAATTTCACTCCCAAAAAATGACATTTTGATGTTGTTCCATGTTTTAATGTTTATTTGTTATATTGTTTTGAAATTGGACAAACACTAGATTTATGCTACATATTACTGAAGGAAATTATAGTTGCAAATCTTGGTACTCTTAACGGCCGGTCACTACCTTTTGGAGCTTTGTTAACCAAAATTTTCAAAGCGCATCATGTCAGCCTTGAAGGTGAAGTAGATGTGAAAATCACTTCACCAATTTCAAAGTATACACTAACCCGAGCCAGTGATACTGAAAACTTACTGGGCTCTATTAATTTTGCAAATGAACCAATACCTGATTCAGAAGACTCCAATGATAATGCCATGCCACCAAATCAACAACCCTAATACTGGACTGATTATTTGGTGTTGAAACAAGAACGGTACAATTAATGCCTACAATGGGAACAACAAATGGCTAATCAGGTCAATATACTGGGTAATTGGCTTGATGAATTTGTCGCCGCTCAGAACTCACTAATTTAATAATTTGGTGAGTTTCATGTGGATTCTAGGAGACGTGATGAAGTGACAAGTAACCGCATTGATCAGATTGACCATCGAGTCACTCGGGTGTACCATTACTACTTCCCGCCACCTCCTCCACCACCTAACAATGACGCTTAACTTGTTTCGATCAGCGATTAAATGGTTGACACATGCTATGATTATTTTTTTTTCTTATTTTGTTGTAATATTTTGTATTAATGTTATGAATAGTGAATTTATGGTGTGCACTCTAAAATTAACCAATGATAATGTTATAACAATTTGTGATTTGTATTATGAAGTGAAGATGCCATATGCAGTTTTTTTAAACATGCATATTTTACATCTCCCCTAACTGATGCACTATAGTTAACTCCATTAACAATTACAACTTTCTTCTAGAACATCATAAAAATTAATAGAACAATTAAAATTAATAAAAAAACCATTATTTGAATAAAATGAAAAAAAATTAATAAAAACTCAATTATTTCGTATAAAAATGTTTGTTTAAAAAAAAAATAATAGAACAATTAAAATTACTAACAAAACCATTATTTGAATAAAATGAAAATTTTTTAAATAAAAACTCAATTATTTCGTATAAAAATTAATAGAACAATTAAAATTAATAACAATACCATTATTTGAATAAAATGAAAAAAAAAATTAGTAAAAACTCAATTATTTCGTATAAAAATATTTGTTTAAAAAAAATAATAGAACAATTCAAATTAATAACAAAACCATTATTTGAATAAAATGAAAAAAAAAATTAGTAAAAACTCAATTATTTCATATAAAAATTAATAGAACAACTAAAATTAATAACAATGCCATTATTTGAATAAAATGAAAAAAAATTAATAAAAACTCAATTATTTCATAAACTAAACTAAAACACTCTGTATTAAACGGAATGAATATCACAAACTACAATTTTTGCATGCATCATTCAACCATCAACTAAAAAAAAGTATTTGCCCCTACATACTATACATTGCATCAACAACATATTAAGTGTCTTCATCCACGTAATTATATTTTGTTGATTGGCCATGTGATGCTGTTTGGGAAAGGAATTTGATTTGGGTTCCCTTTCCTTTAATTGCCATTTAGCCAATCCCTATCCTCATTGTCAGTTATCTTAACAAAAAAAAAAAAGTCATTAAATTCACAATTACAAATAAAGTGGAGGAAGTTATGTAACAAAGGTGTCTTAATGATTGAAAGTAGTAAAATAATTATACATTTTGAACCATTAATCATTATGAAATTCACTTGCCTTGTTCACATCACAAATCTAGCCATGGCTAACATGATTTTGTCACATAGCAGTAGCAATTGCATCCCTAAAGTTCGATTGGTACGTCAACCCATGTTGTGACATGTCAACATAGTCAGCTTGGTCTCCGACAAACCCATCTGCTTCCGCTTCTGCTGGCATTTCATTATCAGCTTCCATAAAGAATGGGTCCATATCTACATGCAAACAGATCCAATTGCACAGTACACAACATGCAATCATGAGAGGGTCTTGTCTTGTAGACTTGTAATTTGGCATGGACCGTAATATTGGGAATCGCTTCTTCAGAACACCAAATGTTCTTTCTATAACGACGAATGTCGATGGTTGAACAATTCCTTGGGTCCAGAATAATGACAGCCATGAAACTCTTGTAAGTGATAGCATTGGGAACGAAATGGGGCAAGAAATCTAGGCACGTTCGTGAAACCAGCATCCACTAAATAATACTTGCCTACATGTAAATAATGTATGCATTGCTCTGTCAAATTGATATACACAAAAAATATTTTCAAAAAATGTACAGTGTGTTATTTGGTGACACTCACCATGGGGTGGATGTGGGAACTGTAGATCAACTCTTGTAATAGAGTCAACTAAAATGGCGTTGTCGTGAGTGTTACCTTCCCATCAAAAATTAATAGATGTAAACAACATGTCGAAGTCACAAGCTATGAGTACATTTTGCGATACCGTAGATTTACGACCTTGGAATGTATTTTGTCTTGAAGCAGGGACCCATACATCCACCAATGTGCCATCGATAGCATCGACACAATCCTACTTTAAAGATATTTGTTTGACATTAAAAGCGAAACAAACTTGGATATTACTTTTATAACATAAAAAAAAATATCATTCCTTATTGATATTGAAAACTTACAGGACAAACATATAATCATACTTTGAACCAGGGGAAAAACTTCATGTTATTTAAAATTTTTGCCGGTATCTCATCTTGGTTACGTGGTTGGATAACCGTTGATGCAAGCTTGCACAATGCCCGCATAACAATTTTAATGTGCCGACAAATAATTTCCGTGGAGTGTTGAAATCTATCGGCCAGTAGTCGATGGTGGTCATTTTGTGAGAAAGTGTACAAAAAAAATTCCAAGCGATTTCTCAACACTGATATGCATATGTTCAGTTTTGATAAAGCCATTTTGAAATAAGGTGTCTTTCAATAAAATGAATGTTTGTGCATCCATTAGCATAATGTCCATCATTATTTTTGGATGCAATGGCGGAGCCAAAAAATTGAGTTAGAGGGGGCACTATTAATTATAATTTTTTATTTAAAAAAAAATCATGATGAACATTAAGATAATAATAATTTTTTGAGCTAAATTTAAGCATAAAAAATTACATATTCATTATTAATAGGAACAAATTAAAATTCTATAATAGTGTAAAATAGCTCAGTGTGGGATGGTGATATAATCAAAATTCTTAATTTTAGAAAATAAAAACACATCGTTTATAGCACAAATTATTATAAAATCTATTTAATTTTTATTTGATAGAAAAATATTAAAGAGATGACATTGCTTATAAATGATGTGTTTTGAATGAAAATTATTAAACAGTCTTAGAATACCATATAGCATTGCCTACGTAATGTTTAGAGCAAGAGAAATCACAAATCACACTAAGCAGTCTGTCAACTGCTTGAAAATAATAAGTTCATTATATTCAATCTGTAAGATTTTTCGCTATTTATTGGTTTAAACTATTACATAAATAATACCATATAGTGCTTTCAAAATATTAAATAACTACTTGTTTTGAACAATATAATAAATCCTTAACCAAAAAATATGTTAAAAAAAATACATTTTATATATGACCAAAAAAAAAAAATCTCAAAACTGAGGGAGGGCACGTGACCCCCCTCGTCCTTTTTTCCCTCCGCCCCTGTCGGATGGTCATTTAATAAACTGAAGATGTAATCATCACCTTTGAATGAACAAGTTTGTTGCAGTCATCTGCTACTTGATGCATTCATATGGTCATGTATAAAAGCAATCACCAAAAAATTCATAAAATCTTCAATAACCTCATCCTTCTCTAATGAGATCTCCATTGCATTATTTTCTGTGTTGGATGACATATTGTTTCGGCTATATCACAGAAAAAACATAATTATAAAATAATGTTTGACAACATGCTAACTGTTATCATTATTGTTGAAACTGAATTAACAAGTGGTTACATTTAGTTGGCCTTAGTCATTTATCAACATCCACTAAAATATACACGCGAAGAAAAAACATATTAATATGTAGTCATCTTGTCATAAGAAAACGGACATGAAAGAATGCAGAACAATAACACAACATATTGATGTAAAATAGAAACAGTGTAAGAATTCAATAAAAATAAACATATGAAGACGGATAAAAAAGAGCATATCATGGGATGAAAGAAATGATTAAAAATAATTCAGGAATCATCAAATCATCTTGCACAACGACAAAGAGAATCACTAACTCAATCAAAATACAACTTCTCACTTCACTGCAAAACTAAGATCATAGCTAGGCGCATATAGGTAGGAGTACGCATAAAACACCTCCGTCATTCCTTGTCTTTAAATAGTGTCAGTGCCCTAACATACTAGACCAGTGGTATGTCCCCAAGCTCTAGTAAGGCATCTTGACATGTATCAAGGGAATACTCATCACCACCTGCACTTACAGCCTCCGTGTCAGTTGATCATGCACGTGAATGTTCCGTTTTTGTCTGTACGTAGGTAGTAAAAGCTGTGCAAACATCATCGAACCCACTTGACAGTGACCTTTTAGAACGACCACTGTCAGTCTGGCTGCTTGTAGGGCCCCTCTTGTGACTTTTGCCCTTCACTAGATGCATGTACTCATTGCCGAATAAGTCAACCGGAATGGCTTCAGCAACATTACTCCCACCAGCTTCAGGACTCCAAAATTTATTAAGCATTTCATCTTCTTCATCTGAATCAAGGGCTCCTTGTGTGGATGCACAACATAAGGCCCTTATGGCACAACAATTTTCAACAATTTCCGTCATTTCTTGAAAATACTCAAATCATTGTCCTAAACTTCTTTACATTTTTTTGTAGTCTACAGCAATTGAAAATATTGAAAATAAGCATACTGTATATGTGATGAAATTTTACCCAAAAAATAAAATTTGAAAATGGTACAGGTTAATAAAAAACTTTATCCCAAAATTCATCGGGTGCAACAACAATTCCTACAATGGGATCCTATCCCAGACCAGTCTGTGCCTACAGTCGCTTAAAAGTTTGGTAATTAGCTTTCAATTGCTGATATTTTTGTCACACCTGTTTTGATGTATATCGAAATCCATATAGATTTTACAACTGAGTTGCAAAATGATTCTAATGCTTAATTGTACACACAGTACTATGACCTGTTGTTTGATTTTCTTTTTAACATCTTCTCTCAACATGTTTATTAATTTCATTTCAATTCTAGAAGTCCACATTCTTGTATCCTGATTGTCATCTGAATTGTTTCCATCTATCTAAAAACACACAATTTATATTAAACTAATCTGAAGTGGATATAAAAAAATAACAGTGCAAAAATCCAAATACAATTATGTTTAAGTACGAATCAAAATTAATCAATTGAACTTGTTAAATAGTGTTAGACAAAGCAGATTAATTGAAAGGAAAAACAGATACAACAATAAAAACCAAATAATATTGTCTATAAAAAGTTTGTAAAACAAGTGTACGCAGTAAAAAATAACCAGAAATAAGCAGAAAAAGAAGAAGAGCAGAAGAAGAGAAACATGAAAGGGGTGAGTGGAGCTCGATTGAAAGGACAGCGGTCGACTGACCGGTCGATCGGCCGAATGACCTGGGGGACAACCAGCCAGTTGTCCTAGCAGTTGACCAACTCAGCTTAAACAGCTCAAACAGTTCAAGACATATCAGAAACCATTTGAGAACCCATTTCTACATAATAGTAGATGGATTGAAGGATACACGTACCAGATCAATAGAATAGTTGTCACCGGTGATGGAGTGGATACAGTGAGTGCATGTCCGCTTCTTTGGTAGTCGTCGAATTCAAGAATAGGTTTGACAAATTTGACCTGTAATAAATAAATTTCAAATAAAATTTTGGATGTTTCAAAAAATCAGTGAGCTGTAAAAATAATTTTGGGAGAAATTTGTGATTCATTTTACCTCGGTCTCGTCGTTGTTTGGTTGCCCGGAAAGTGAATCTTCCACAACGCATAAATTGTAACTCACTTGATTTGTGGGAAATGGTATGGGTAGGAAGGGGGTTCCCAAATATAGTTTATAAAATTGTCAATTCATAGAAACGAACACAACCCATGACAAATCATTAGCCGTGATCTTTCAAACAGAGGAAGACGAGTAGTTAAGTTCAACTTTAAATTTCTCTTTGCACATGAACCTTTTCAAAAATGAAGAACATGAAGGCTTTTCAGAAATGAGAAGACTGAAGACACGTTGAAAGCTTTTGACAGTGGAGAAATAAAGAACAAAGGTGCCAAACGAGAAGTCCAAATGTATTTTGAATGATACTGCGGAATTATGATTTCAAAATCATATCCAAACGTAAAACGCAAATGATATGGTGGAATTGTACAACCAAACAAAGTCTTAGGTTGCGTTTGGTAGAGTTTTGTAAATATGATTTGAGAGTATTAGTTGTGGAATTATAATTTGAGTGTAGAAAATTTGTTTGGTTATGGTTTTTGAATAGAGTGTTGAATTGAGTTTTGAATTGTATGTGGAATTGAGTTTTGAAAGTTTGATGTGACATGTGAAATAAGAAAATTTGTTTGGTGATGAGTTTTCAAAGTAATTTTCAAAACTTAATTCTACCTATAATTGATAATCAAACACACAACTCATATATCAATATCCGTATTTTTTATCAACAATCATAACCAAACTATTTTTAAAATACTCAAATAAAAAAATGATTTTTTTTTCAATTAATTGTTTTTAAGTAATTTTTTTGAATAATTTTTTTTTTTTAAATAACTTCTAAGTCAATTATTTTGTGTCAATTAATTTTTCTGAAATTCATTTTTTAGGCTTGTACAAACATTTTGTGCAATACGTTTTTAATATTTTTCAAAAATTTTGTTGAAGTCAACAACTTTGGAGATTACATATTGATAAAAATTAACAAAAATCAATGTGTTCAATATTTTTAAATACAAACCAAAACGTAAACGTTATCAAATATTATCAGCATTTTTTCATTTATTGAATTTTATTAATTTAATAAAAAAAATCATATCTTTTTGTAGGTTCATTATTGTCACCTAACTCTCACCCATCCATGAAGCTCATATAATTGGGGGCCAGAGTGATATTTGTGTACAAAATGACCAATTCGCCCCACTTTCATAGAATGGCAGATTGTTATGTAAGAATAAAATAAAAAGGGTAATAGTGTAATTTTGCTTATCCAATATACCCACCCTCTCATATGCTGGGTGTTAGTTCATCACTGTGCGATAAAAGAAAAGAAAAAAGAAGCCAAAAACCTGCACAGATAGTCGGTAATTAGTATACAGAAGAAATTTAAAATAAGTAAGAAAAAAAAATGATCAGTATACTAAAGAAATGAAAAGTAATAAGGAAAAAAAAAAAAAAAACCCCCTTCTAGACCTTCTGGACTTGAACCTTTATATAAGTCAGTATCTCTGCATTCGTTTAACCACACCATTTTCACCATCTCATTCCAACAACTTCAGCAACTCCTTCACCCTACAATATTGACTACATTCAGTGTAGATATCCGTGTAAAGGAAGAGAGAAAAGGTTAGTTCGAACCATAGTTCATATTCTTAATAGCTTTAGAGCTGAGTTGCAGGAAGTCAAAGAATCCACCATACGGAACAACCGGCCGGTCATCTGATTTCAACCATCAGTTTGCCTTCTACGCTCAGTTTCACTATCTGTTGGTTGCCTTTTAGCAGATGCTCAGTTTGCCTATCTGTTCCTTTTTTTTCACACCAACACCATACATTTTACTATACATTTTTCATTCACACCAACATCATACATTTTACTATACATTTTTTATCCATTTTTCTTAACTTTTGCAGTCATCATGCTGAGAACAAAAATGGGCGAGACCCGAACGTGGTGAAACCTCTAACCCTATACAACGTCAACCACAGCAACAACATCATCGCTATCCAACTGTGATTTTCTCACATATAATCACGAACAAACTTATTCAAATTTTGCTAATCGACCAATTGTTACGAGGAGAAAGGTAAATCTACCTTCTCAATATGATCCACTGTTGCTTAGCAGATTGAATACGATGGGATGGTTACCTTTAACTAATTTACAACATAAGGTATATCCCCGTCTTGTATATTTATTTTACCTTCACTTGAAATCTACTGAGGGATAAGTGGAACAGTGCAGTCTGACCTCTTATGTGAAGGGGAAAGTAATCACACTCAACCCCCACACTTTTGCACAAATTATTGGAGTTGAAACAAGAAATTTGCAATGCTATTTTCAAACTAAGGCTCAGTTAGCTAACATTGTTGGTGATTTAACTGAGGTCTATACCACAATTTATGAGAACCGATTTATCGACACTAATTTACAAGCAAGACATTTAAAACCCCACCTTCGTATTCTTCATCGATGGATAGTTGAAAATGTCACTTCCAAAAAAGGACATTTTGATGTTGTTCCATGTTTTAATGTTTATTTGTTATATTGTTTTGAAATTGGACAAACATTAGATTTATGCTACATATTACTGAAAGAAATAAGTATTACAAATATTGGTACTCTTAGTGGCCAGTTACTACCTTTTAGAGCTTTGTTAACCAAAATTTTCAAAACGCATCATGTCAACCTTGAAAGTGAAGTAGATATGAGAATCACTTCAACAATTTCTGAGTACACATTGACCCGAGCTGGTGGTGCTGAAAACTTACTGGGCTCTATTAATTTTGAGAATGAACCAATATCTAATGAGGAAGAACCAAATGACAATGTCATGCCACCAAATGGACAACCTCTATACTGGACTGATTATTTAGCGTTGGAATAAGAACAGTACAATCAGCGCCTACAATAGGAACAACAAATGGCTAATCAGGTCAATACATTAAGTACTCGGTTCAATGAATTTGCCGCCGCTCAAAACTCACTAATTCAATAATTTGGTGAGTTTCTGTAGACTCAGGGAGACGTGATGAAGTGACAAGGAACCACATTGATTAGATTGACCGTCGAGTCACTCAGGTATATCATCACTACTTCCCTCCACCTCCACCACCACCTGACAATGATGCTTAACTTATTTCGATGAGCATTTAAATGGTTCACACATGATGTGGTTACATTTTGTTTTCTTATTTTGTTGTAGTTATTTTCTTTTCTCATTTTGTTATGGTTATTTTATTTTGTTATTTTGTTGTAATCTTTTGTATTGACGTAATGAATAGTATTTTTTTTTTTCTACACTATAAAATTAACCAGTGACAATGTTATAACAATTTGTGAGTTATATTATGAAATTAAAAAAAAATCGTACAAAAATTAATAAAAAGAAATTAAAATTTAAAAAGTCTATGAATTAATAACAAAACCATTATTTTAATAAAATGAAAAAAAAATAAAATAAAAAATCGGCTCAAATGAAATTAAAAAAAGTTAAAAATTAGTAATTATACATTTTCTTTAATGAAAAGGGAAAAAAATTAATAAAAACTTGTTTGGTATAATATCTGAAAAATAACAAAACCATTATGTTAACATGAACAAAAAAAAACAATTAATAAAAAGAAATTAAAATTAATAACGAAGCATTCAAATTGTTTTAAAATGAGAAAAATAAATTAATAAAAATATGTCGTCTACAAATTAATACAAAAATTTAAATTAATAACAAAACTACTATTTTAATAAAATGAAAAAAACAAATTAAGAAAAAAATTTCGGCTAAAATGAAATAAAAAAAGTTAAAAATTAATAATTATACATTTTCTTTAATAAAAACGAAAAAAAAAATTAATAAAAACTTGTTTGGTATAAAAATTACTAACAAAACCATTATGTTAATAACATGAACAAAAAAAAAATTTAATAAAAAGACATTTAAATTAATAACAAAGCCAAAATTTCAATAAAATGCAAAAAATAAAGCAATAAAAAAATGTCGTCTACAAATTAATAAAAAAATTAAAATTAATAAAAAATCTATCCATGGCCAATATTTTTTTTTAATAAAAAGTTAATAAATAGCATAAATTGAATGAATATCATAAACTATAATTTTTGCATGCATCATTCAACCATCAAATTCAATAAAGTATTTGACCCTGCATATTATACATTGCATCAACAACATATTTAAGTGTCTTCATTAACGTAATAACATTTTGTTGATTGACCATGTGATAATCTTTGTGTTCCCTTTCCTTTAATTGCAATGTAGCCCAATCGTTGTCCTCATTATTAGTTATCCTACAAAGAAGGAAAAAAGTCATTAAATTCACAATTACGTAAAATGGACGAAATTATGTAATAAAGGTGTTATTGAAACTAGTAAAATAATTATACATTTAAAACCATTAGTCACTACGATATTCACTTATCTTGTTCACATCACAAATCTATCCATGGCCAACATGATTTTGTCACATAGCAGTAGCAATTGCATCCCTAAAGTTAGATTGATACGTCAACCCATGTTGTGACATGTCAACATAGTCAGCTTGGTCTCTAACAAACCCGTCTGCTTCCGCTTCTGCCGCCATTTCATCATCAGCTTCCATGAAGAATGGGTCCATATTTGCATGCAAACGGATCCAATTGTGCAACACACAACATGCGATCACGAGAGGGCCTTGTCTTGTAGATTTGTAATTTGACATGGACCGTAATATTGGGAATCGCTTCAGAACACCAAATGTTCTTTCTATGACATTGCGTAACGACGAATGTCGATGGTTAAACAATTCCTTGAGTACTGAATAATGACGGCTATGAAGCTCTTGCAAGTGATAACGTTGGGAACGAAATAGGACAAGAAATCCAGGCATGTTCGTGAAACCAGCATCCACTAAATAATACTTACCTATATGTAAATAATAAATGCACTGTTCTGCCAAACATATGTACAAAAACATATTTTCAAAATATGTACCGTATGTTATTTTGTGACACTCACCATTGGATGGGTATGGGAACTGTAAATTAGCTCTTGTAATAGAGTCAACTAAAATAGCATTGTCGTGAGCGCTACCTTCCCATCCAGAATTACTAAATGTGAACATGTTGAAGTCGCAAGCTGCGAGTACATTTTGCGATACCGTAGATTTGCGACCGCGGAATGTATTTTGTCTTGAAGCAGGGACCCATGCATCCACCAATGTGCCATCGATATTACTGACACAATCCTAATTGAAAGATATTTGTTTGACATTAAAAGAAAAACAAACTTGGATATTACTTTTATAACAGGAGGAAAAAAAAAATATCATCCCTTATTGTTATTAAAAACTTACAGGACAATCATTAAATTCATACCTTGAACCAGGAAAAAAACCTCTTGTCATTTAAAATTTTTGCCGATATCTCATCTTGGTTACGTGGTTTGATAACCGTTGATGCAAGCTTCCACAATGCCCGCATAACAATTTTGATGTGCCGACAAATTGTTTCCGTGGAGTGTTGAAATCTATCTGCCAATAGTCGATGGCAATAATTTTGTACGAAAGTGTATAAAAAAATTCTAAGCGATTCCTCAACACTGATATGCATATGTTCAGTATCAATAAAGCCATTTTGAAGTAAAATGTCTTTCAATAAAATGAATGTTTGTGCATCCATTCGCATAATGTCCATCATTGTTTGGCCATTTAATAAGCTGAAGATGTAATCATCACCTTTGAATGGACAAGTTCGCTGCGGTCGCCGACTACTTGACGCGTTGATATGGTCATGCTTAAAAGCAATCATCAAAAAATTCATAAAATCTTCAATAACCTCATCCTCCTCTAATGAGATCTCTATTGCATTGTTTTCTGTGTCAGATGACATTGTTTCATCTAGATCACAGTAAAACCATAATTATAAAATAATGTTTGACAACATGCTAATGTTTACCATTATTAATGAAACTGAATTAAAAAGTGGCTACATGAATAGTCGACCTTAGTCATTTACCAGCATCCACTAAAATATATATGAGAAGAAAATTTGTTTAATATGTAGTCATCTTGTAATAACACAACATATTCATGTAAAACAGAAACTATTTAAAAGTTCAATAAAAATAAACATACGAAGATGGGACAAAAAGAGCATCTCATGGAATGAAAAAAAAAATGATTAAAAATAATTCAGGAATCATCAAATCATCTTGCAAAACGACAATGAGAATCGCTAACTCAATCAAAACACAACTTCTCACTTCATTGCAAAGCTAGGATCATAGCTAGGCGTATATGGGTAGGAGTACGCATAAAAAACATTCGTCATTTCTTGTCTTTAAATAGTGTCAGTGCCTTAACGTACTGCACCGGTGGTATGTCCCCATGCTCTAGCAATGTATCTTGACATGCGTCAAGGGAATACTCATCACTACCTGCACTTACAATCTCTGTGTCATTTGATCATGCATGTGAATGGTCTGTTTTTGCCTGTACGCTCTTCTTGTGACTTTTGCCCTTCGCTGGATCCATGTACTTGTCGCCGAATAAATCAACAAGAATGGCTTCAACAGCATTACTCCCAACAGCTTCAGGACTCCAAAATTTATTAAGCATTTCATCTTCTTTATCTGAATCAAGGGTTCCTTGTGTGGATGCACAAGATAAGGCCCCTGTGGCACAACAATTTTCAACAATTTTCGTCATTTCTTGAAAATACTCAAATCATTTTGTCCTAAACTTCTTTACATTTTTTGTAGCCTATAGCAATTGAAAATATTGAAAATAAGCATGCTGTATATGTGATGAAATGTTACTAAAAAAAAATTTGAAAATAATACAGGTTAATGAAAAACCTTATCCCAAAATTCATCATGTGCAACTAGGGATGGGTGCTGGTCGGTTGCGGCCACGAACTTCCAATCCGCTATCCGTCCGTTAGATTGGCGAATTGGAAAAAATTAATCAACATCCGTCCGTCAATTCGACGGATGTGAATTGAGCGGATTAACAGATTGGCAAATGGATGCAAATCGGTTTGGCAGTTTAAGATTTTATAAATTTTTGACAATTTAACTTTTGCACTTCTTGAAAAAAAAATATTACAGTTAAAGAGTTAAAAAAAATATTACAATCACTGCATGTATGCCTCTGTATTGTTACACTTATATTTGTTTTTAAAAACAAAAACCAATCAGCATATATCATTTTTTTTATTTATTATTTTTACAGTTAGATTTAAAAATTTAAAAATATAAATAAATAATACACTTATTTTTTTCAATTCAAAAAATATATTCAAGTTGAAAACTTTTTTTCAATAGAATATTTAAACTTTTTTTTAATTGAAAACACAAATAAAATATCTAAATAAATTGAAAACACAAAATTTTACAAATTACTAAGGGTGCTCGCGGTTTGGCGGTTCGATTGCGGCTAAAAGAACCTCAAATCCGCCATCCGTCCAAAACTAACCGGATTGAAACAAAACAATCTGCAACCATCCGCTCGTCATCACGCATTCATCCAAAATGTAGCGGATCAAATTGGTTCGGTCGATTTAGACGGATCGGTATATCCGCTGCTCACCCCTAGGTGCAACAACAATTCCTACAATGAGATCTCATCCCAGACCAGTCTGTGCCTGTAGTCACTTAAACGTCTGGTAATCAGCTTTCAATCGCTGGTATTTTGTCACACCTGCTTTGCTGTATACCGAAATCCATACAGATTGTGCAATTGATTAGCAAAATGATTCCAAGCCTAATTATCCACTCCATACAGATTGTGCAATTGATTAGCAAAATGATTCCAAGCCTAATTATCCACTCCATACAGATTGTGCAATTGATTTGCAAAATGATTCCAAGCTTAATTATCCACACAGTAATACGACCTGTTATTTGATTTTTTTTAACCTCTTTTCTCAACATGTTTATTAATTTCATTTCAATTCTGGGAGTCCACATTTTTGTATCTTGATTGTCATCTGAATTGTTTCCATCCATCTATAAACATACAATTTATATTTAAATACTCTGGAGTGGATATTAAAAAATAACAAAGCAAAAACCAATTATAATTATTTATATACTAAGCAAAATTAATATTTATTTGAACTTGGTAAATAATGTTATGAAAAATAGATGGTTTGAAGGGCAATACAGAGAAAAAAATAAAACCACATAACATTAATGTTTACTTCAACTTGTTAAATAATGTTAGGAGAAGCAGATGATTTGAAAGGTAACACAGAGACAAAATAAAAATCACATAACATTAATGTTTATTTCAACTATAGGAAATGCAGATGATTTAGAGGCCAAAACAGAGACAATAAAAATCACATAACATTATCTGAAAAAATTTTGTGAAGTAAGTTCACACAGTTAAAAAATAACCACAAATAAGCAGAAAAAGAAGACCACAAGAAGAAATAAGCAGAGAAGAAGAAGAGCAGAAGAAGAGAAAGATAAGCAGGGAGGTCGACCAGGTGAATAACCCGAGGGACGACTGGCCGAATAATCTGGGAGATGACCGGCCGAATAATCCGGGGGACGACCGGCTCAGCTTCAACCGTTTAAAGAGTTCAAACAGATCAGAAACTATCTCTATACTTGTTTGGACTTCTCAGAAACCATTTCAAAACTCATTTGGCCTTGCCTTATCCTATAGCGCAACCGAGAATAAGTCCCAGATCATCCTATGGAACGGTGATTTCTCACCCGGCACATAACGATAGGGGACTGATGAAGCAGTCCAAATCGGAAACCATTTCAAACCAGTCGATAGAGGAACCGACTGGAATGAAGGTACATATCTACTGATAAGTGACACAATCTTCGTTCTCAACTCTTCAAGAAGAGAGTCGAAAGAAGCGTTAAGCTCTTGTGTAATCGAGCGAAACTGAGAATTTTTTTTCTTCTTTACTAATATCAGTTTCGACAACGAAAACACAGACAGATAAAATCTTACGAGTTTATCCGCTTTCTCATCTCTCCTTCATACATGACATATGATTAAAAGATATACGTATCAGATTAGTGAGAGTTGAATAGTTATCACCGGTGATGGAGTGAGTACAGTGACTGAATCTACAACTCTTTGATAGCTATCTGATTCGACAATAGGTTTGATAAATTTGACCTAAGACCAAAAAAATAAATAAATAAATAAATAAATAATAATAATAATAACAATTAGGGATGATTCAAAAAATTAGTGACCTGTAAAAAATATTTGAAATAAATTTGTAATTTATTTAATCTCGGTGTCATCGTTGTTTGGTTGCCCATAGAATAAATCTTTCACAATGCACAAATTATAACTCACTTGATTTATAGAGATTGATTTGTGGAGATGGTATGAGTAGAGAGCGGGTACGCAGATATAATTTATAAAATAGTCTAAGTTCTCTATGAACACTACCCGTATGAATCTTCAGTCCTGATTTTTGAAACAGAGAAAGACGAATAGATCAGTTCACCTGTATATTTCTTTTTGCACGTGAACTTTTTTAGAGATGATGAACATGAAAGTTTTTCAAAAAGGAAGAAGAAGACTAAAAACGTTGAAACTGAAAAAATTAAAAACAAAGCTGTCAAACGAGTTTTCAAATTGTATTTTGAATGATATGATAGAATTTTATTTTGAAAGTCGTATCCAAACGTAAAGTGGGAGTGATAGGATAAAAATGTAATTTGAAAACACATTCAAACAAAACTTTAAATTTTCTATCAAATCTCTCACATAGATATAAAATTCACACACATGTAAATTTATATGAATCTCACGTCCATGTAAGAAATTTAATAAAATATTTGATAAATTATTTAAAATGAATTACATTTTTCCTAATATAATACCAATTAAAGTTGTTTCACACAAACATGTATTAATTATCTCATGAGATAGTCAAATCAATTATATATATATATATATATATCTTTAGATAAATTACAAATACGACTAAAATTTACTTAAAATACAAATTGTTCCCTGTGTTTTGAAAAATTACAAATAAATCATTGTCAGAATTTTTTATTTAATAAAATTAATTAAAAAAATAAAATTTTTAACTAAACTATTAATTAAAATAAAATTTTAACACTATTAAAAATTATTAATTAACTTGATAATTTATTAATAAAAGAATCTATTTTTTATAAAATTAAAAATCTTAAAAAATATAATATAATTTCTAAAACCACATAAAATAATTTATAATTTAAATAAATCTCGAAAGGTATGTTCATAATTTAAGATATATCTTTATAACAAGTATTCTGTCAATGCAATTTAGGAGTAAACTTCAAAAAAATAAAAAAAAAACAAAAAGATTTCAGGTTTTTAAATTCAATTTTCTAAAAATCAAATTTTTATTTTTAATAAATATTTTTAAAATTTTAAATAATTTTTTTATTTTTTTACATGTCCTATTTGAATATATCTAAATAATAAAATATTTATAAAAATTAATAAATATAAAAATATATATATATATATATATTAAATTTTCATAATTTTTATTTTATTTTTAATATTTAATAAAAAAATTTAATAAATTTTTTAAAAAAAATTCAAAAATATTATTCCTTTTAAATATATTTATATTAAATAAATCTCAATATTAATAAAAAAAATTATTTAAAATATTAAAAAAATTTAAGAATACTTACCAATTAGTCCTATTCACTAAACTTATTTACCTACATGTCCTAACTAATAAATTTAATACTTTAAAAATAAAAGAGTGATAAATTTATCACTAAAAAATTATTCATAAAAAAAGAGACTGATAAATTTATCACTATAAAATTATTCATAAAAAAAAAAAAGACTAATAAAATTTGTCTTTATCACTTAATAAATTATATCAAATAAGACTTAATGGGTAATAAGTCTCAAAGTAGGACCTATCAAAGTAGGACCTATTGGATAATAAGTCTCCCAAGTAAGACCTATTGGTAGTTTACCCAAAAATTTATTAAAAACAAAAAAAAATACAAACAAAAAAAATTCTGAAAAACATTTTTGAAAAGCAAAAACAAAACTAAAACCAAACCAAAAAAGTTGTACAATAGTGAAGCTCACATCATCAGAAAAATGGTATTCTCACCCACAACTTCAAAATGTTGTGTCCAATGGTGTCCTAAGATTTTTCCATTCTTCATCACTTGATTATAGCTTGCTAAGGATATGAAAAAATCGAACTAAGAAATACATATAATACTTCATAAACAAAAGCAACATTTACAAATCAAAGGCAAAGCTTCATGTCAATAATGCAAAAATCTATTTGCCATCCTCATTCACACAACCCACAACATGGACAATACATCTGCAAAACTTTTAACTACAAAATGCCATTACGATGGCATTTTTGCACAAGAATTCATATGCAAAAGTGCCTACAAGCAACTTAGCAAGTCAAAATTAAGAAATCCCATAATTCTTTATCCTTGACCACTTGCTTCAAACTGAATTACATCTGTATCTAAATTTTCAAAATGAAGCCATTGCAATTTGTATAAATACTATTTAAAAGGGTTCCACTTCAGGAATTAATTTACAGAATATACTGACAAAACATGGAAAAATTAATTGTAAGTACTTATTAACAAAACAATTGCTAATTGCTAAAAGAGACAAATATTCAAGGTAAAGTTCCGGTAACAAATGGGGTAAAATGATAAGAAAATATAATCATGATAATAATTACTATTATAAAACCCAATCTTCAAAAAAATCTATGAAAAGCATCATGAATTTAAAAAATTCATAAAATAAGATTCAGAAGCAAAGGTTAGCATCACATGACAGATAATGCCTCAGATCAAGTGTTGGATTTATTTCAATGTTGCTTCATCCTGATCCACATCACAATCAGCACAGTAACAAATAAGATTAAGAAAATATGCAATCTTTTGGGGTCAAAGATCAGAATAACCAAAAAAAATAAAACAATCAGCACAGAAACAGAAAAATCAGAATAAACACAATCTTCTTTGGAACAAAACTAATGGAAACTAAGACTCTGTTTGAATGAAAATATTTCAAGTTAAGGAACTATTATAGGTGGATTGAGAAGATAAAATATAGAAAAAAATATAAGTATTTTATTTTTAAAAAATTATCAAACTAGAACCCTAACACAAAACATTTTAAATAACTAACTTTTACATATTTATTTCAAGCCCATAAACAAAGTTCTCAAGATCAAAATTTTAGCTATCCAAGTCCTTCCATTTTACAGCCAAATTTCCTTACAAGATCTGAACAAACCCAAAAAAACAGAACACACATACACATTACAATCAACACAATAACAAATAAAATTCAGTAAAAATACAATCTTTTTTGGGGACATAAAAGCCTAAGAAGACAAAGAAGAAGCAAAATTTAAACTTGGGAAAAGAGACTACTCAGTGGTGGCATAAGTAAGTTATAGGTTCGATTCTGCCAGCATTTTTCCTCAACTTTACAGTTCAGAAGAGGGAGCTTATTTATCCTCATCGCAACCTCAATTTCCCAAATTAAACCAAAAAAACACAAAATTGATAATCTAATCAGAAATCAAATTCACATATACATAGACACACCTATAAATAGACATAGATATAGATATAGATATAGATATAGAGAGATAGAGAATCGCTCAGTTCAGCGGGGTTGTCGACACGCAAATTTCTCTAGAAAGAGAAACCTGCATTCCGGTCTGTTGAGCTTGAATTTCATGGAGTCATCACTGCGATCTCTATCAAAATTTCAACTTCAAAATACAATAACAAATATATGCAAGAAGAGGACGAAGAAACCCTAGAAAACCTATGTGATGGAACTTCAAACTGCTTGAACTTGTGGTGAGACTAGATTGGTAGTTGCTATGTATTTATAGGGGCTAAGCTAGGGTTTTTCATCGTGAACCTCCTCCTTTGGGTTTGTTTGGGAAGGGAGTTGTTTGTATCACGATTAGGTGTAAAAGCTTTTCCTACACCTGATCAAGATATTATCAAACCTTAGTAGAAAAAGGTGCCATTCACCGAGTTCGACAAATGGATCGGTTTTTTCTGGATTTTTACCCTGTTTGGTAGAGTTTATAAACTATTTATTTTAGTTTTTAATTTAATTTAAATTAAAATATTATATTTAGTGTAATTTAAGTTAATCAGTTTAAATTAAATTATTTCTTAACTTATCTCAAAAGCTGGTCAAGGGGTACTTAAATTTTCGACTTAAGCGTGTAGTTAGTTGAGAGGTTAAAATTACTTAAATGTCCTCGCCAATACCCAAATTTTAATATTAATATTAATTAAAAAAGAAAAACTTATATATTTCTGAAGAAAAAAAAATCAATATTAATTAAAAAATAAATATTAATTGGTATTAATTATTAATAAATTCATATTGTATATTTTTATATTAATTAAAAAATAAAAAATTGTATACTTCTGAAGAAAAAGAAAAAAATCAATATTAATTAAAAAATCAATATTAATTGGTATTAATTATTAATAAATTAACATTGTATACTTTTGTAATGAATTAATTATTGATTGATACTAATTAATAACAATTGTTGATTATTAATATTAATTGATACTAATAAAAATTAATTATTAATATTAATTTATACTAATTAAGAATTTTAGTATTAATTGAGACTAATTAAGCTATTAATTGATACTAATTAATAATTTTAGTATTAATTGATACTAATTAAGCCATTAATTGATACTAATTAATTTATAATGGAAAAAAATTGTAACAATAATACTTCCATTACATTTTTATCAAATGTATCAATTTTTATATTAATTGATACTAATTAATACTAATTATATTAACTTTTATTAATGAAATAATTTTTTTTTAAATTAAAACTGAAAAAAATGACAAAATAATCATTTTTATATTATATAAGGGCAAAAATGACAATTATACAGTAAAAAACTATTTTACAACTTATTAACCAAATACTATTCTGTTGTTTAAATCCATAATCTCACAGTTGTACCAAACAAATTAACAATTTATGTTCACAGCTATAAGCCATAATCTATTAAGCCATAATCTCTAATCACTTTTTCACAACTCTACCAAACATGACCTTTGTACGCAAATTTTTTTTATTTAAAAATCAACTGTTTTATCGATACAATTTTATATTTTATTCTAATTTTGATAATTTAATGCTTCTTGCGTCTATAATTTATCTGACCCTGTCAATGTTCTTCCAAACTTATTTTAACAAAATTGGATTGGAAAAAATACAATTAGATTTGGTAATTTTGCCACGCCTATGTTTAAGTTTTAGATTTGTAACCCATTTTGACCAATTCAACCTGAGTCACTCTATTGCCATCCTAATTTAATGAAAATATTTTAGGGTAAACTATCAATAGGTTTTATTTTAGAGGTTTATTATTCAATAGGTCCTACTTTGGAGACTTATTATCCATTAAGTCCTATTGATAAATTTATTAAGTGATAAAGATAAATTTATCAGTCTTTTATTTTTATGAATAAATTTATAGTGATAAATTTATCAGTCTCTTTGTTTTTATGAATAAATTTTTAGTGATAAATTTATCAGTCTTTTATTTTTATAGTGTTAAATTTATTAGTTAGGACATGTAGGTAAATAAGTCTAGTTAATAGAACTAATTGGTAAGTACCCCAATATTTTATTACTATTATATCTTGAAATTTAATTTTTTTTATTAGGTTTAATTTTCAATTTTGTAGCAAAGTTTGACCAATTTAACCTGGATGGCTCTATTTGTATCTCAAAAGATTGGTTGAACATTCTAATTTAATGAAATTTTATTATTATTATTATTATTATTATTATTATTATATCTCAATTCAAAATGGTCAAAAACTAATTGATATTAAAAAAAAAGTGCAAACTATAGTATTTTCAAATTAATCATTCTTTTATTATATTTCCTATTCAAGTCAACAATGGACAATACAGAGTAGGCATCTAAGTTTTTTTTTTTTTTTTTTTTTTTCCAGAAAAAAGTAGATTTTTTTGTTTATCTTTCTCATTTCTTGTCAATAAATTTACGGAATTTGTTCAAAAGTACTGAACAAATTACATTTATTCATAAACTTATTTCTAAACAAAGTTCACATATTTGACAATGTGTTTCTGAATTATTTGATATTGTTCAGTATTTATATCCGATCAAAATGTCTATATTCGGCTCTTTATTTTCATGCAAATAAAAATAAAAAATAAAAAAAAAAAAGCATAAAAACATCTTGCTACCACAGAAAATCACTATAGTTTCTCAATAAAGCACGAATGGTGAGTAGACTGTTTGTTTAGTTTCCTAGTGTCATCATATTGTTAATGGCAAAACTACTTTGTGTCGTAACATATTTCTATGATCAAAGTTTGGGATTAAAAGAAAATTAAGTAACGTTTGATAGAGTTTTTTAAGGGCTCTTTTTTGAAAAGTCTCATTTATAACTGTTTAGTTCCATAAAACCCAAACTATTTCTGAATATTCCATTAGGTCCATTAATTGTAAAAGGACAAAACAACCCTCCCCGTCTCTCCCGCGTGTAACCGATTCTTCAAAACCCATTCCTATTCCAACTATTCAATCAACAAAATTTCCAAAACGAAAACTCAATCAACGAAACGATACTCACATCGCCTCCAAAAACCCTAGATTCACATCGCCTCACCAACGTCCTCGTCCATAAATCGACCATCGACCCCAGATTCGCTTTCATCTCACCACACGAAGGTTTACATCGGAAGGAGCGTGCCGTTCGAAATCCTGCCGTCCCAATCGAAGTTTTCCATACCCACCAACAATGACGAACAAAAGTAAGTACTAACATTCCACCATCTACTTTTCAATCATAATGTTATCACCGATGTATACATCCACCTTTCTGGTTTTCCGGTTTTGAATTCAGAAACATAGATGTTTTCGAATTGATTTTGTGAAAATAGATGATGTCAACATTCACATAAGCGTTGATTATCGGGCAAACTTACAGAGTATACACTCATCACAAAGAAGGTATAATGATGTGAACATTCACATCGATGTATGACTACGTGAATGTTCACATTACGTCGATGTTGATATTGTTCATTGTTGATGTCCACGTAATCCCCAAACTTCAGTCAACAATGTGATGGAATGTGATGTAAATATTCACATTGTGACATCAATGTTGGACTTGTTTGTGTCATTGGGTATAGTTTGGTGCTGTTGGTTCCCCCCTTTGATTTTTAGCATATTATAACATAATGTGATCAACGATGTAAACATTCACATTGCCCTGTAACTATTGTACTTTTCAGAATTAATTTGGCACACATGGATGATGTGAACTTGCACATTAGTGTTCCTTACTGGGTAAACTTCCAGTAGTAGACACTGATATGAACATGGAGATCATGTGAATAGTCACATTAATGTCAGAACCCCCAAACTTCACGCAACACTGTGATGCATTATGATGTAAATATTCACATTGCGCCATAAATGTCCAAGTTGTTTGTGTCATTGGGTGTAGTTTGGTGCTGTTGGTTCCCCCCTTTGATTTTGCTCACATTGGCTAGTAACTGTTGTCATTTTCTGAACTTATTTTGCAAACATGGATAATGTGAACATTCACATTAATGTAAATATGCACATTGTGACATCAATCTCCTAGTTGTTTGTGTTATTGGGTGTTGTTTGGCGCTGTTGCTTCCCCCCTTTGATATTTCGCAAATTATAACGTAATGTGGTCACCCATGTCAATATTAACATTGCCTTGTAACTGTTGTCGTATTCGGTATTTATTTTGCAAACATGGATTATGTTAACATTCAAAACAGTGTTGACTACTTGGCAAACTTACAGCAGTAGACACTGATGTGAATAATCACATAAAGAGAATGTTCACATTACTGTCAGAACCCCCCAAACTTCGCTCAAACTTAGAGCATTTGACACTGATGTGAACATTCACATCAGTCTACAATGATGTAAATGTTCACATTACTGTCAATGCTGGTTGTTGAATGTTGTTTGGTGCTTCTGGTTCCATGTTCTGTGTTTCAGCCAATTAAATGTGCTTATTTGAACACACAGGTCTTCCCCACAAAGTTGATGGCAAGCGAAAGCGAGGGGAATCCCGTGCCAAAACCAAACCTGATCAAATATCTGTTCCTGAAGAAGTGAACATGAAAAAAGTTAACTACCGGTCAAACCTAATAGGATTGGTCAAACTCTTAAAGGATACAAAATTCACACGTGGCCAACTGAAATGCCTCAGGAAAACTCCATTCTGGGCACTATTTGATTGCTTGATCAGTAACGAAATCGACCTCAACCACTGCATGAAATATGATGATGTCATTGTACGTATAGTACAGACATTCAAGCAATCTAGCGGGAGGTTTTACATTGGGGATAAGAACATCCAGATTTTTAGAAGCGACGTGTCACTGATTTTCTGGGTGGACTGCGGCACCAAGTCGATGGACATCTCTTATGGTGCAAAACCAACAACCAGCATCATACACCGAATGTGCAAGGATGTTAGTCGGTTATCTGCTGCCAAAATACGAGAAATTCTGCGCGAAGCATTGAAGGGCACAAAAAAACATGACAATGAGGAGGTCGCAAGATTAGTTTGCATGTACGCATGCGTCAAGCTATTCTTCTCTACATCCGGCGAAACAATTGGATGGGCTTTCTACTCATACATGGACCCGTTAGAGAAGATGATCGAGTATGATTGGGCTGAGAGCATCCGGGCAAACTTGATGGGTTCATTGAGCCAAAACTGTGGAAAACCAGGCCGAGTCACCGGATGTGTGATGTTGTTAATGGTAAATCTCATAAAACTTATTCTATGTTTAATATGAACATTTACGGAATGTGAACATTCACATCAGAAACATGGCTCCCCATTAGCAGATGTGAACATTCACATTAACAGATGTGAACATTCACAGCAGTAATACCACTCACATTAACAGATGTGAATTTTCACATCAGTAACAGCACTCACCATTAGCAAAATGTGAACATTCATTTCAGTAATAGCAGTGACATTAACAGATGTAAACATTCACATCATTAGTAACACTTACCATTACGGAATGTGAACATTCACATCAGAAACATGGCTCCCCATTAGCAGATGTGAACATTCACATCAACAGATGTGAACATTCACATAAGTGTTAATTGATGTAAAATTTTACACTACTGCCCTAGTGGTGTAAACATTCACATCAATGTTAATTGATGAGAACATTCACATTACTCATATTTGTTATTTGTTTCAGTACTGGTTGTGTGAGCATACAACAATCTTACAACCCCGTAACCCCAATGCTATTCCACGATGCGTAAAATGGGACCTCACAGATTTACATAGCAACATGAAGTCCATATCTTTGGCTAAGCTGGGATTAAATGAGGTAGAAGTACAACCAAATATATTGTGCCTATTCACATCATGAGATGAGGAACTAGCTAACTAACATACTGTCTCCAAATGCAGGTATATGGCGGCGAGCTAATGGCATCACCAACTGAAGCGAAGATGTACCGTCATACAAAACTGAATGTGGAGCCCAAACCTGAGATTTTGTCAAGTGCAGTAGCAAAGAAAAATGAAAGCAATGAGGATCAAAGTGAAGCCAGTCAACACAGTGATGACAGGGATGCATTTTCTGACGATGCAACGGACCTGAATGATGTTGGACATTATACCAACCCCAGCTGTAGCATCCCCAATGCTGAGAAAGGAATCGTCATAGCACAACCAACTGAACCCGACATTGTAGAAGTACTCATAGCAGAAAACCGAAAAGCTTGGGGTCTTGTACGACAATGGGAAGCGAAATACAAACAATTAGAAGAATCTTGGGAATTGAGGGTAAGGGTGATTGCTGCCCTTGAAGCCAAACTATTTGACCAATCAAGCCCATCCAATGTGCACATGGACATGAAGACTTGCATGGAGTTGAAAGATGCAGAAATTCAGCGGCTGACAAAGTTGGTCATCAACTTGGAATGTGAAAAAATAATACTTCAAGACCTTTTTGACGATCAGTCCGTCCACATCATCACCCAAGCTGAAGCACAAAAGGCTCATGACAGCCTGGACAAGCATCCCCCCGTAGCATTGGAACACATTGTCAGCCCCTCATCGAGGGTAAAGCGCATAAAGCAAAAGGTAAGGAAAGAACACAGGTTGGACGAGTTTGAATACCCCAACCTGCCTGGTCAGAAGAAAGGAAAAGAAGGAGCCGAAGAGCAATCACATACAGTCCAAACTGCACAAGATTCAGACAAACAACCAGCAAAAAAGCAGCCAACAAAGTCGAAGAAGTTAACCTTGAACAACAAACTGAAGGTCTGGGCTAACATGAACAAACTCAACAAGCAAAAAGTCCAAAGTTTGCACAAGTATGGCGGTGACGAGTAAGTGATCTTACATATCCCAAACTGTTTTTTTTAATTTTTTTTGGGATCATGTTCACTTCACATACATATTTGATAAATTAGATCATTTCATAAATGTGCAATGTTAACATTAACGTTTTATGTAATCACAATGCACAGGTTGCTAGTGTGGCGAGGGGACTCAAAGACTAAAGATGTGTACTTTGATGACATCATTCACATAATCAAGGAAGATTCAATAACAAACAACGTATGTGAACTGGAAATGTGAACAAAATACACACACACACACAGTAAAGACACTGCAAAATAATGTACTGCCACCCCTCTGGTTCTACAGGTGATAGATGCTTACGGTGAAATTCTCCTTGAACTACAAGGCCTAGTCAACCCAAGTTTGGAGGATTCATCATTCATCTTCACAAGCACATGTTTGGTAAAACTAGACTTTAATGTTGATTACGTTTCAATACATGTGAATGCTCATCAGTAACATCACTCACCATTAGCATGTGGAAACATTCACATCAGTAATAGCACTGACATTAACAGATGTGAACATTCACATCAGTAGTATCACTCAACATTAGGAAATGTGAACATTCACATCAGTTGTCTCAGTCACCATTAACAGATGTGAATGTTCACATCAGTAATATCACTGACAATTAGGAAATGTGAACATTCACATCAGTAGTATCAGTCACCATTAACAGATGTGAACATTCACATCAATAGTATCACTCACCATTACGAAATGTGAACATTCACATCAGTAGTATCACTCGCCATTAGCAGATGTGAACATTCACATCATTAACATCAAACATTGATATTCAAACTCATATGCATCATTGTATGCCCTTTGTGTGCAGAAAATCGTGCAAGAGTACCCCCCTCACAAGAGGAATAAACTGATTGATGTACACATCAAGAAGTATCAAGGCCAGAGATTCTTAATCTTCCCAATACACGACAACTTCCATTGGAGAATTGTTGTGTACGACACGAAAGAGAATGTATGGAGGCATTATAACTCACTGCGCCCAAGAGAAGGCATACATGACCCTCATATTGACAAAGCACAAATACTGGTAAGTGGCTGCCAAATATAACACTTGTCGTGACGTGTAATATTTGAAATTGGATGTATGCCTATGTTGGTTGGTGCCTAATATGAAATTTAATTGTTGGCAGAGGGACTACATCACAGGGTTGGTGCACAACATTGGACCATCATCACTATTATGGATCAACTTATCATGCCAAAATACTTCGAAAACAATCATATCAGTGGACATCTGTCCTCAACAAGCACCAAATTCGTAAGCCTAAAATTGATTTCTACACATGTTCCACAACCATTACCCACCTAAATTCCAAAATCTAACAACAAGTTCGCATTTTCAGGGTGGATTGCGGGCCTGCAGTTTGTTATATCATGAGGGCGCATGTATACCGTGAAGACATTGTTGCCAGCCTAGCTCGCTATGAATGGTGCCAAATAAGAGACTCATTAGTACACCTTTTCCTGAACCACGTAAAGACAATTGCAATGTGAAAACCTATAGGTGGGGGTTGTCCACCTATCACATTACTCCAACTCGTTATCCACAATTAAGACAATTTAGTGTCAATAGATTTTTCATATTGGAGCACTAACTTAATTGTAAATCAAGTCTATATCCTTTGCTTATGCAGATATTTTTCATTCAATATATGTATATGCATTTTCAGGCCTATTTTGCGTTGGTCATACACATTGAGATTGTAAATTTTTTTTTTTTTTTGAATGCACATGACATGATGTGAATGTTCACATCACAGAATCATCGTGCACTTTCTTCTGTTTTAAACCATACTGATGAATGTGAATATTGCTTAAAGTGTTCAAGTAACACAATATGGCAGGTGTGCGTATGATATTTCTAAACACAAGTCAATATTCACATCTAATATTTTGATGATGTGAATATTCACATCATAACTTCTGATTATGCGAATGGCAACAACGATGTCATGAATATTCACACCTTATGAGTTGATATTTCTTAACACAAGTCAATATTCACATCTAATAATTTGATGATGTGAATATTTACATCATAACTTCTGATTACGTGAATGGCAACAACGATGTCATGAATATTCACATCTTATTTCAAAAATGAATATAAGAATCCAATGTAAAATACAATGTTGAAATGGAAAAAAGGTACATCCTATATCGGCTCCGTGCATGACTTCCTATTATGGCTCCCCAACTTATCACATCTCGCGACCTTATTTGCTTCAATTTCTCCCCCCTTGATGGGATCCTATTCTTCTCCGGCCTTCTGGGTGGTCTTTTCACAGTTGGTGGGTATATAGTGAAGTCCGTGGGATCAAAAGGCGGCTTCTCCACCGATGGTATAGGGAATATGGCTCCGAATAGGCCGCACGATATGTCCGAACATGAAAGTAATGTTCCACAATCATTCAAATTGTAGCGGCTCTTCGAATGGAAATAACACATGGTCACACGAATCTGTTGATTTGCCATTTGAAGCAAGAACATGTACGCCTCGAAACATCAATCATAGCAGATGGTATCGAATGAACTTTAAACACATCCTCATTGGCTTTGCTAACTTGCCAAGCCTTCTTTGTCATTGAACGAATCCATAAGCCTTGTTTCAAATGTCGGACAAATAAGCTCATTCCATTTGTTTGCTTGGTCACGCCTTGCAGACATTTGCGCATCAGCGAGTGCAATTGTGTCCACCATTTGAGTGATAGGAAGATTACGTGCTTCTTTAATCCGGTTATTGAATGACTCATGGCATTGGATGTCATCTCCCATAACGCATGCCCTGCACAATATGACAAACATTGTACAATCTGAAATTTAACAGTGCGACCATTGGCGTTATGATTTGAACATTCATAATTGAAAGGAGAATACATTGATGTGAACATTCACATCAGGGTATAATAATGTGGCTGTTTACATCTGCTACCAGTTTATAATAATGTGAATGTTCACATTACATGCTTATTATTTCGTCAACTTAAACGATGGACAATATGTGCATGTTAACAACAACAACAAAATATGACACGTGTCAACATTCAAATCTGTAATACATTGAATGACTATTTGACAACTTAACAGATGTGAACATTCACATCAGTCATCATTAGCAGATGTGAACATTCACATCATTTACAGTGAACATGAAACACAATTCGAAGATTGTTACCATTCTAAATCAATAATTCACTTCGCTACCATTCTAAAATTCACAAAGATAAACACCTTAGGAAACTATTATTACGAAGTACGAATTTGCCCGGCTTCAAAAGCCAAGTCCTTGAAAAAATTATGAGCTCGTTGTTTACCCTCCTCTTTTAATTTTGCAAGCTTTTCATGGAACCCTACCACAGTTGGCTCGAGGCACGATCACCCAAACTACTTACTAGGTGATCCCCGAATCCATTATCAATTCCTTTCATCCGGTCTCTTAAATTGCTCTTCAAGTGTTGTAAGCAATAACCGTGATGAGCGATGGGAACACCTTTGGCATAGCTTCTAATGACCAAGATTACGATCCGAAATAAAAGTAATATTTCGCTTCCCATCAACAACCTTCCCAAGTTCATGCAAGAACCACGACCAATTGGCCGTGGTCTCGAATCAACAATTGCAAAGGCAACAGAAATGCAGACCTACAACACAACACCAATACACAATTAACGACCATTCATAATTCATTGTTGATTGTTGAGTCATCGACAATGTTAACATTCACAATCTTGTTCATTAGTGGATCAACTAACATTAGTATACACTAATATAAATATTCAAATCAGTGTGTTGTAATGTGAATGTTCACATTACTGTCATTTGCATACACAGATGTAAACCTTCACATCAGTGCATACTAATGTAAATGTTCACATTACTTATAATTTACCAATCACTCTTTTGTCCAATCAATCTTTTCGAGTGAATATTGACATGAATAGACAGTTAAAAAAACTACTAACCATTGTTTCCGTCCTTCGCTGTTGCCGCAAGTAGCTGACCTTTGTACTTTCCTTTGAGGAATGTTCCATCCAGGAATAATAAAGGCCGACAAGCATTGAACCCAGAAATACATGCAGTGAATGACATAAAGAAGCGACAAAACTGTTGACTACTCGCATCATAGTCAATATTGACATAAGTCCCCGGATTGTACCGCATCACGGCATCCGAATACCACCGCAACTGGTCAAACGATAACGAGTGATCTCCATGAATACCAGCCTTTGCTTTCTCCACACCCAACCATACAACATGGTAACTCACATCTAGCCCATAATCCCTCTTCAAAATAGTCACTACATCACACGGCCGAGTCAACGGCTTGTCCCTCACAATTTCATAAATGGTACTCGACACCAAATCCGAACTAACTCGCGGATTCTTTGATGTTCGGACATCCGTACCACAAGTATGCACATCACTATACCTCTTGATGTAGAAAAAATCATTTGCTCGTTGTGCTCTACAATGTATAGCCCACAAGCATCCCCTCTCCTCTCGCATCGCGCACACAGCAGTAACTCTTGTTGTCTCGTTCTTCACGTATGTAAACTGAAACCCACATTGGATGGCATACTTACACAAAACATCACGAAATTCTTGTGCACCTCCAACAAACCGTTGTCCCACATGCGTAATACCATTTGCCCAAGGGGCTGACAACAACACCTTCTCCTTATGCTGGCAAAATCTCTGTAGTGCATCAACTTCTTCCTCAACCCCCACACGCACCAATCCCGAACTACTTGACTGACCAATATCACTTTTCAACTCAACCACAACTTCTACATGTTGTACCCCCATTGATTTAGCAAGCAGTAACATATTCTGAAATTCTTCCTCATTCTCCAAATCACACCTATTAATCCCAGGTAATTTACAGAACAATGAGATAGAACCAGCAGACAACTCCCCCCATTTTTCACACAAACAGTCCACCAAACGTGAATAACGCAATGCACGGGCAGCATTTATTACAGTGGTACTGGTTCCATATGTACACACCAACATCATAAAGCTATCCATCTCCTGTAAAAACAAAACAATACAACAATTAACAATAATCCAAACCGATATGAATATTTACACTGTGCGAAAAATTAGAAGCATACAAGTACAGTTCAAGTGTTAAATTCAACAACCATCATTAAACAAGCTGTGAATATTCACACCCACACAAAAGCCTCATTAAGCAAACATCAAAGTAAAAGTGAGAACATCCACATTCTTCACATGATATGAACACGATGTAAACATTTACATTGACACATACACTCTAAATTATAGAAGATCCACATTCATCACTAATCTCATGACCTCCCCTCCAAAGGACCATGATGTAAACATTCACATTGATCCATATACTCTCCATTATATCACTCACACAGAGCCTTCTTAAGCAAAACTTAAAGTAAAATGCAAACATCGACATTCTTCACGTAATACTAACAGGATGTAAACATTCACATTGTTCCACACACTCTTAAATATAGAATATCCACATTCATCACTAATCTGAGGACCTCCCCTCCACAGGACCACGAAGTAAACATTCACATTGATCCATTTAATCTCAATTATATCACTCACGCAGAGCCTCATTAAGCAAAACTTGAAGTAAAATGCAAACATCGACATCCTTCACGTAATACTAACACGATTTAAACATTCATATTGTTCCACATACTGTGAATTATAGAGGATCCACATTCATCACTAATCTGATGACCTCCCCTCCACATGACCACGATGTAAACATTCACATTGATCCATATAATCACAATTATATCACTCAGACATATTCAACATATATCTGAATGACCTCCTCTCCAATGACCACGTATGATGCATGTAATTGAGAAAACAGAGCATGCAATCAATATCAATCCAAGAACAAAGCATCTGATCTATCCTACAAATCAAAACAAAAAGTGAACATGTATTCAAAACTAAAATGATACTAACCTAAATCAGGCAAACCTACAGTCGTGCAAAAACTCAAAAACAACTGCTCACGTATGATGCATGTAATTGAGAAAACAGAGCATCCAATCAATATCACTCAAAGAACAAAGCATCTGATCTATCCTACAAATCAAAACAAAAAGTGAACATGTATTCAAAACTAAAATGATACTAACCTAAATCAGGCAAACCTACAAATGTGAAAAAACTAAAAACAATCGCGCCGAGGCGCTTATATTCGTAAATTGACAAATGCGATTAGTCCTCTTCACTTGAAAATCACCATACCAGACAAGAACAACAACAATCGAACCGTAGCACATCAAAGCCTCAGAACGATAGAACGACAGCATGCAAGATAGAAACGAATCGATTTGAATTAGAAATAAAGAAACTGCCAAAACTGACTACCGAAATCACAGGAACGTGTTTTACGTACATTCACAGTGTATATATATATAAGGGCATAATTGTCCACGTATAAATATGAAATTAAAAAAATGGACTTTATGGAATAACCAGAAAACTATATGGGACTCATTGGGATATAATTTTTCTTTGTGGACTTATTGGGATAAAACATCTCTAAATGGGATTTATCAATAAATTTCCCGTTTTTTAAATAGGATTTAAGAATAGAATTATATTTTGAATTTATGAGTTTTAAAATTATGATTTGAGTATGAAAAATTTGTTTGATTATGAATTTTGAAAAGAGTTTTTGAATTGAGTTTTAGGGGGAGTTTTGAGTTTTTGAAACTTGAAAAGTTATTTGATTCAAAAATTTACAACTCATAACCAAGCACACAATCTAAAATTCTATTCAAAGCTCGTATAAAAATTTAAAAAATTCTAAAAATATTTTTTATTTATAATATAAAAATAACAAGTACCCCATATAAAAATAACAAGTACCCCAAAAAAAAAACAACTAAACATTGTTCCAGTCAATTGGTCGGACATCCAATAGAATAACCGGATTAGCCAAATTTTCTCGCTTGGAAAAAAATTTTCAAAAGTAGGTATGGAATTATAATTTAAAAACTCAAAACAAACACCATACTCATAAAAGTTGGTAGAAATGTGTTTGGCAAACATAACCAAACACAACCTTAAGATTTTTGTGAGAGTTTTTTGTGGGTTAATGATTTAAATAAACAATGGAATGAAGAGAGAAAAATAAACACATAGTTCAAGATTGAAACTTGCGATTTTTTTGACCAACAATGGGATGGTCGACAATGGGGATGGGCTTTGCCATGAGAGATTGAGTTTAGGTGATTTGAGAGTTTATTTGTGATACCGATGGGCCCACAAGAGAGTTTGACCCACGACTCAAGATCCAGCCCACGGACTAGATATTAAAGCCCAGTAACCTTGAGAAACCAGTGATGGGCCAGGACCAATAGCATTCAAACACCCATCAGGCAAGGAATAAGCCATGTAGGCAGACAAAGATCCTATAAAGTTATTGCATCCACACATCAGTCAGTAATGAGGCTCTCGTAGCATTAAATACGAGAACCCCTTCATGTCGGAGAATACAAACTCACCGTGAACGATGCGAGCTAGGATATAGACTTTCGGCTAACAAGATAGCCTGGAATGGACAAGGAAATGACGAATAAAGGATATAAGGAAGCTTCCGAGATGCGTTAAAGGTTGAGTTCTTCATCATCTTTTTCTCTCTCTACACAATCAATCTACTCTATCCTAACTTGATTGTTAGAGTGTCCGCCGGGGGATTACCCCCCATTGGACCTTTTTGCAAGCATGCTCCGTTGACTTCAAGGCCAACAGACTTGTTAGAAGCGTGGATTAGCCCGACCCATCCTTTGTCAAAATTGTAGCATTATCAGTTGGCGCCGTCTGTGGAAAGACCTAACTCCGATCGACAGTTGTGTTCATTGTCACCGGAGGGAACCCCATCCTCAACCCTCTCCTATGTCAGGGTAAATGGTAACGACCAGGTCCATGGCTTCCCAACACAATGTTGGTGACCCTGAAGCTAAGCCCTCTAACCCGAATAACCTACCTCCGTATTTCACAGAACTTACCAACAGCATCAACCGTCTGACCGAACAAAACCAAGCCCTGATCAACGCTTTACTCCAGCGCGATTTACCTATTCCTCCCCTACCACCACAAATAATTCCCCTACACCCTGAACAAGCCCACAATCACCACTAACTCCCACCATAGGTGCCCTACAGAACATTTCCATCTTTCGCCCCACGCCCTCAACCATTGAATCTCGATGGTTCGCACCCTCCTCCTTCCAGCTGGCAGCTTCAGCAAAAGACGCCACCGTCTTTCCATAACCACCTCCCACTGCACCAGGCCACCGCTCATGACGGCGAGGCTAGCAGTGTTCAACCTCTGAATTCTTGTTTGCAAAGATAATGCCCTTGTCTGGGACGAGAAGTTGAAGGCCATGAAGCTACAGTTGTAAGGGGTCATGCAGGACATGCAGCATAAAACTTCCTGTACCGTCAACTGTTCTTTTACCGCTTCTATCAGAGATAAATCTCTCCCTTCCAGGTTCAAAATGCCATCGATCAATACCTTCAATGGTACCACCGATCCAGTCTACCATGTGGAAGACACTCATATTTCTTCATGTCTTTCCCGATGAAATCATGTGTCGCGTCTTCCTTGTCACATTGAAAGAGTCGACGTGCCCATAGTTCAGCCAGCTTCCTCCAAACTCTGTCACCTCCTTTCGCCAGCTCAGCAAATCCTTCTTAAGCCATTTCATCAATGCTCAGTGGCAGCGACATCCAGCAACCCAACTGCTAAACATCCGACAGATGAAAAGGGAGTCACTGCACAGCTTTGTCACTCGTTTCAATACCGAGGCCTTACAAGTAGAGAAAAATGATGACAAAGTCATTCTTACTGCCTTCATAGCCGGCTTGCGCCCATCAGATTTCCTTTTCTCCCTTTTCAAAAACTCTCAGTCCGCCATGGCCGCCCTTTTCGTCCAAGCCTAAAAAATATATGAATGCCGAGGACTCTCTAACAGCCCGCTAAGACTCCACATCTAAAAATCCACCCTCCAAGGACAAAAGAAAAGAACCTGAGCACAAGTCCTCAAAATATACGCATCGATCCCCATAGTATATAGATTGTCACGACCCAAACCCACCCCTATAGGTTTAGCGTCATAATTGGCTAGCAATCCTTGGATTACCAAAAGCCTCTTAACAAAATAACATTAGTTAGGGGCTTTTGAAGAAAACATATAAAATAAACATAGTCTATTGAGCTGTGAAGACATACATGAGATAGATAATCTTAAACTTTTATAAACTTACGAGTGACGTCAAAAGATATAGTATTTACATATTAATGGAAATCTTGTCTGAAAATCAAAAGAAACAAAGGCTAATATATTCACAAAATCAACCACTAAACTTGACCTAATCCAAAACCTCCTTGGGAGGCACAAAGGCTGGCTGACAAAAAGAACTAAAACGCCAGGTCTTCAACTCTGAGCTTGATCACATGCCTGATCACCTACATAAATAATATAAATAGTGAGTGGGAGCCCAGTGAATAATAACAGAGTAAAGGGTTAAATGAATGTTGTCCATAATGGTTACAGAAAACAGAATTCAGTAGTTATCAAAAATGAATTCATAATCATGTTCAAAAATCATAGTTCATAACAGATACAGATTTAGAATCATATTCACAATCAGAATTTGCAATTAATCATACGTGGTTAGGGCTGCAAACGAGCCGAGCCGAGCCGAGCCGAGCTTTGCTAGGCTCGAGCTCGGCTCGTTAAGTTATCGAGCTCGTTTATTGAGCTCGAGCTTGGCTCGATAAGGGACTGGGCTCGATAAGGGACTGGGCTCGAGCTTAGCTCAGCTCGTTAATTTTTATCGAACTCGAGCTCGGCTTGGCTCGGCTCGATAAAATTTTTTTAATATTATTTATATTATTTAAATATAAATATTTAAATAAAAAATATTATTTATAGTATTTATATTATTTAATATATAAAAAATGCATTTATATTATTATTTATATATATTTATATATTTTTAATATATAAATAATGCATTTATATATATTTATATATTATTTAATATATAAATAATATATTTATTATATAATTTAATTAAAGATAAACGAGCCGAGCCTACCGAGCCGAACACATGCGTGCTCGAGCTCGGCTCGAAGCAAGCTTTCGCAATACTAAACGAGCTCGAGTTACTAATCGAGCCTGAGCTGTTCATGAACGGCTCATTTGGCTGACCCTATACGTGGTACATTTATTAGCATTAGCAGAAACAGTTGACCCATAAAGGAACGGCCATAAAGGCATAGAGTTGACTCACGCGCACGGAGACTGTACAGTTGGATCATGAGACGTACAATTGGCCCATAAATAGGACATATACATAAGGATCCATAACAGTTGACTCATGAGACATACAGTTGACCCATAATTGGGACGTAACAAAACAGATAACAGATGTTATCCGAAGCTAAGAATGCCACGAATACATTTCAGAAAATATTGGACAACCATTCATTTATGCAGAAAATAACAATATTTCAGAAAACAGATCATCTTATATCATTCAGAAAATACTTATAATTGAACATAACTTTACAAAGTTATTACTCACAATTAACAGATGACTCCAAGACAACAGACAGAATGGACAAATCAGACGTCTTATGGCGCGTGACCTACACAATTTCAGAATGAACATATATTGAATTATACACCCGTAATTATTAACTAAATCCCTTCTTAGCTTGGCGTGTTTCTACTTTTTAACCACATTATTATGTCTTAAACATGACCTAGGAATGCCTAGGATGTAATGAGGATGCAAAAATGCATTTGAAAACACTTGGTCAAAATGCTGGAAACAGGGGTCCCCTATTACGACCCAAACCCGCCCCTATAGGTTTAGCATCGTAACCAGCCAGTAATCCTTGGATTACCGAAGGCCTTTGAACAGATGAACAAGATTAAGGGGCTAGCGGAAGCAAATACATAAATATAGTTGTCCAATGAGCTGTGTTGACTTACATGAAACAGAATATTTAAAACTTTATATACATAATCGGTAGTCAACCATACATTATACCCACACACATTACAGTATTTTTAAGTATAGCCAACGACATCAAAACAAGTCTTATATAAACAAAAACCACAGAACTTAAACACAGAATGCTTCGGGAACCTCCACATGAGGCACGATGGTTGGCTAACAACGGAACACAGATCCAGGAAAAAGCCTTCCGACTCGAACTCCAGAATGCTCACCTATACATATATATATATATATATATAAACAGTAAGCTAAAGCCCAGTGAATGACATTAAGGTAAAGGAGTTAGTGAACGAAATCCAAACATATCATAATTAAAAACAGATCATAGCATAATCATCCTCATATCAGAACATAATAATGGTACATCCCATAGAACACATCACAGAACGTCTTTCGACTAGAGTAATCGGTTCCGGATACCGATTAAACACATATCACCACAATGAAGTGGCTAACGAGATCTCATAAACTTGTATGTCATGGACCCGCATTTTCATGCCGTCCCCCATGACTTGGGACTATATATGGATGCCATAATAGATTTCAAACACGGAATATTCGTTCACAAAAACAGATATCATTTCAGAAAACATAGCTTATCACATTTCATTTGGAACATAATTCATATAAACGTATCTTTACGATAACGTTACTCACAGTGGTTCCAGTAAGCGGTCAATCAATCCTCGAGTCTTGACCTACAATCACAAAATACATAACACAAGTATGTCTTATCATTACACATTCATGCGGCCAACACGACTTAGCTTACATCTTATTGATTCTTGTTCTTCCTTAACACATTGCTCAAAACACACTCTTGAATCTCATAACTTAGTAAATTCATTCCTTAGTGTGTTTCTAATCGATAACGTCATTACTATGGCTTAAATAAGGCTTAGGAATGCTTAAGATGTAATGAGGATGCCAAAATATGCCTTGGAACACTTAGTCAAATTTTCTGAAAATGAGGTCTACGCTCGAGCGTTGGTTTCCCCGCTCGAGCGGACATGCAGACAATGAAGCTCCGCTCGAACGTGACTTTCCCCGCTTGAACGGACTGTAAACTCTAAAAAGTACTGGATGCAAGATTTTCACGCTCGACGGGCGCTCGACCCCCGCTCGAGCGTGGTGCATGAATTCAAGGTTCACGCTCGAGCGTGAAAGTCCCCGCTCGAGCGTGGGTCAAATTTCTGGAAAATCCAAATTGACCTCCTAAGCTCAAAACTCGAATTCAACCATCCAAAACACATCTCTTGGGCCCCAAAACTAGAGATAACATAGTAAACTTGTAAAATATGAAGAATTTAAGACCATTTCATAAAATCGTGGCCCAATAGTTTGTTAAAAACTCACAATTTCAACTTAAAACATGATGAATGTTCATGAACACAACATGCATGAATTTTTCTTGTATCAAACTTCTCAAAACATGATCAAACACCATGAAACAACTTGAAACTTGCTGATTTCCCCAAATGAAAATGAATTTCAAACATGCAAGAGAGGATTCATGGAAATCATGCTCAATTTGTAAGAAAATGTACATGCATGCATGAATTAACTCTAAATCTTCCATCTTCTTGACCAACATATGTAAATTACATGCAATGGTCTTGACAACTCCATGAATTCATCTCTACAACACATAACTCTTTGAATTAATAGTCAAAAACTTACCTAGAGTCTTGAATTACTCTTGTTCTAGCACAATCTTGGTGAATTCAACACAAAACCTTCAATGCTTCTTCAATCTATTCCTTTCTCTCTCTAGAATTGTGCTCTCTCTCTCTCTCTCTAAAATGTTTTACCAGATTTTTCCACTCAAGGGATAAAAGAAAATGAGCTCAAAATGAGCTTATGTCTCATATATATGGCTTGGCTTATGGTGCTAAAACACATTAATTAGAATATTAGGCTAACCAAACATGACTAAATTAATCGTTCAGAATCAATTTTTAATAAAACTTGCCATATGGTTCTAAAAATTTCAAATGACATATCGGTGTAGTCAATTTCGGTTTCGAAGGCCGATAAGGCTTTCAATTTACATATTAAAATGGAATTCCAAACAGATATTCTATAAGTAACAGATAGAAGGCCAAATATCATGCAATTTACATATTAATCCCATAATTCATTCGATCCACTCAATTAGCATCTTTAATCATTAATTAGTAGCTAATTACGGGTCGGGGTTATTACATCCCCGTTTGAGCGCAACTTCCATCGCTCGAGCGGACATGAAAACATATGAAGAGCCGCTTAAGCGCAACTTCCTCCGCTTGAGTGGTCTGCAAACTTTGAAAAAGTACTGGTTGTTGATTTCTTGCTCGACGCTCGCTCGAGCTTGAGACTCATGCCTAAGGCCACGTGTCCGTCATCACCAAAGTTGCCTCGGCTCAGGAACTTGGGTACGAGAGGGAAAGGTCATGCAATGAGTACCCCCGCTCGCCTGATCAAAAGATCAGCCTTTACTAAGCATGATATATTGTTTTTGAAAACACATGTGCTCTTATTCCGGTTTATTAGCTAGCTTACTACGTGATGCGCACAACATACAAGTATAGACTAGATCACCTAATTTGGAATAAAACATTGCATGTTCATTTTATGAAAATGATTTGAAGTTTGCTACTCGCAAGTAGGCTAAATCGGGGATTTGATGAATTGTTCCAATTCAAGCAATCTAACCTTCACCTACAGGCATTCAAGCAGTTATATCAAATAAGCAGTTAGTCTCATGGTAAGCATGCTTTCATGGCAACATTAGCACACATGCAGTATGCTAAAGCGTAAACACTCACAGTGTACTACGAGCTAAAACAAAGAACTAGCTAGAAATCATGCATGATCTTAGTTTATGTTAAGATGGCTAATGCAATGCATGCAAAAATGCAACTAAGATAGGCTCGGCTATCTAGAATGTCATGTGAAATGCAACTTGATAACATGTTGTTAATTACATATTCAAGTAAGTGTATTGAAATTCAATGCAGTTTTGTGTGATGCGCCAAGCCCGGTGCATGCAAAACAGATGAATGAATACACGCATAAGGTATGCTAAATAAAATATGCCCTAAAACTAACCATCATAAGTGGTTAAGTAAAAGAGAGAAAGAAATGGGGGTTGGAAGACATGCATCACACACACGCACGCTTATTACAACAGTTGGCCCTCTCAACGGAGGGTCCGAATAATAAGCTAACTAGCTAATCTAAGCTAATTAAACTAATTATCACATTACAAAAACTAATTAGCTAACAAGCTAACTAATTAAGCTATTACAACACAAATTGAATAGTTAAGCGCATTAACTAATTAAGTATAAACCAAAGCATAAACTAGCTAAGCAAATTAGCTAAGTAAATTAGTAAAACTATGTCCTCAGAGGAAGAAGAGTGCATGCATGCCCGGTCGCCTCGTTCGGAAATTCGTCGCGATGCCCTAATTTGCCTCTGTTTGAAACTGTTCTCAGAAACTTGCACCAAGCTCCAGATAGCTTCTAACTCATCTTCGGGACCTGTAAGAGGGTGGCCGACCAGTTGTTGATGTGGGAGACCACCTACAGACCACTTTTTGTTGCTGCGAGGCAGAAAAAGTGGTCGGCCAGCTAGTTTTTCTGGCTGGCCGACCAGTTGTTGTATTTCTCCAATTTGCTGTAACAGAGAGCAAGAAAGGGCATGGATATGTGTTTGCAAGGTATGTGTGCACAACCACCCTCCCTATCATTTCATAAGCTTAAGGGAGTGCGGTTCTCGACCCTCGGGCCACTAATCATGCATCTCGATGCATGATGGCCGAGAAACCAAATTGCACGAATCAATGTAAAATGAATGTACACATAAACACATAAAGCCTAAAACTCTATCATGTATGATCAAGAGCGTCGGGGACCGAGAATTGAGGCACGTTTCATCACTTCAAGTATGAAACGTCTCTCGTTTCTCGTGCTCGGATTAACACTCAATCCAAACAACAATGCAACACATGCAATATGGAAATGCAATGCAACTTAAACATGCAAACATGAAATGCAACTCAAGCATGCAAACATACAATGCAAGGGACAAGTGTGCAACAACATGCGATGCAACATGATCAAACCACCAATGCCAATAGCATGCATACACAATGCAAAGCAACATAAGCAACCTATCAACACTAATGGGATGCAACAATATGCAATACAACAATGCAAACAACATGGCATACACAATGCAATGACTAACATGGCATACTCAATGCAATATGATCATGGCATACACAATGCGAATCAAGAGCATGGCATGCGCAATGCAAACAATAACATAATGTGCACAATGCGATGTAACATGGCATACACAATGCTCAATGAGCTTAAACCGAATGTGGGTAGACCTCAGCCATGCCAAAACAGAGGCCATTAACACCAAAACTAAGGCACAAAAGGCAAGGCATGCATGCACATGCATTGGCCTATCAACTAGGCTTAAGGGCACAACCATCAAGAAGGCTCAAGGAGTGACAAATGTGGAAGTGTAACAACACTCAATGCACTGAAATTAAGTAAGAAATGATGCCAAATCATTCAATCAAACACAAGTATAGCATGCAAAGGTCCTCAAGCATGAAAGCTAATAAAGAGGACTACAAAGGAGGCATGCAATACATGGAAAATATGCATGAACCAACCACAAACAGAGCTCAAGTAGGTCAAAACATGGACCAAAACATGCTAAGATGGAGGCTCAAAGACCTAGGCATGCAAGCATACACACTAGGCCATAAATAAGGCGACAAATGCACAACCCTTAGAGGCACTCAAAGGGTGAATGAAGTGAGCATATGGCAATGCTACACACTCTAAAATAACATGATGAATGATGCCAAATCATGTACACAACACAAATGAAGCATGCTATGGAGCTCAAAGCTTGAAACTAGCATAGGCACTTACACTACAACCATGCAAAACATGAAGCATATGGAAAGGGCAACCCAAAATAGTCCTAGAACATGTAAAAATGAGTCTAAAACATGCATGGAAGGAAGCCAAAATATGCTAGCATGAAGGGCATAAAGCATGAAATATGCAAGGCAAATAGGGTGGATTACACTACACCTACTAAGACTAAGCATAAGATGACTTAACCAACAAAAATCAGAGTTATATTATGGCAAAATAACCCCAAAATACACATTGAAATGATAGCTCGCAAGCTTAGGCCTGAAGGCATATGCAATGGCTCATGTTTAAGGCATAAAAGGCAAACCCTCCAACACATTGAATGAGTGTAAAATGCAAGTGTATGACTATGAAACATGGACTGAAATCACATATGAAATGATGCCAAATCATTCAAATAGGCCAAGCAATGCATACTAGTGGACTTGATACACAAAACTAACAAGCTAGAATGTACTATAGCTATACAAAGCATGGCATGCATGACCAAAAAAACACAAATCAGAGCTAGATAATACTAAAACATGGACAAAGACTTCTTAAAGTTAAGCCAAAATCATGCTAGAATGACATGTTAAAGCATGATACACAATGGGCTAATTAATGGAATTGCACTACAAGTGCAAGGAGCATGCAAGGAGCTATCCAACCAACCCAAAAAAGATCTAAGGCATGTTAAAAAAACACCAAAAACCTACTGAGATGGCCCCAAAACAAGCTAGAAAGGCATGTTACTTCATGAAGCATACAAGACTAGTTTGTGCAATTTACACTACAAGTGTATAAACTATGCGTGGAGTGACCAAACCAAGTAAAAATAGTGGTATGCCACAGAAAAATAACCCCAAATACAAGCTAAGATATGGCCAACATAAGCTTAACAAACATGCTCAAACATGAGGCAAATGAAGCAAGCATTCAAAACACAAGGAGAAGGGATGACCCTCTCCTATTTAGGACCTCAAAACACCACTTCCACCACTGAAATTACTCTGGATTTCAGTGGTGAGAAAGCCAAAACAAGGTGATCCCAAAGCTTAAAAAAAAGGCACAAGAACAAGGCCAAACAAGGCCCAAGAGAGGGTAAACCACCCCCAACACAAAAGTGACGTTAAACAAACATTTTAAGGACTGAAAATCAGGACTTTTTGTAGCAGAAAGTTAAGCTTAAATCAGTATGCAAATTGGTCCAAAAGCTTAAGCAAAAATAGGGGTTTAAGAGGTTAGTTTCTCACCCTCGTAGAACAACCCTAGAGCAACAACTCCAACAGCTTTTTATGACTAAAACCAGTCCAAAAACTTCAAAAACAACTTCAAGGGACCTCAGCTCTAAGAGTATGGTGTTTGAGTGTGTGTTTGTGTGCAATAGTATAACAAAAGGGCATTTTAAGGCACAAAACAAGAGAGAAATGAGGAAGTATAGATATAGATGATATGTATATCTTCAATACAAAAATCTGACCCTCAGGCATGAGGGAGGAGGCTCTCTTATATAGAAAAAACAAAGTTCAAGCTTGTTGAGGAAGTTTGGAGCTTCAAGCAATCTCTCCATACACGTATATGGAGGATGGTTTCTGTGCCCAACAGCTGGCAGAGCTGGCAAGAAAATATCTTTAGAAAGCTGAAAGAAAGTGGCTGACCAGTTGAAGTGGTTGGCCAGCTACTTTTGCTGGTCGACCAGCTACTTTTTTTGGTCAGCAGGAAGAGCAAGTGGTCGGCAGGTGGTTGCCAAGGCCAAAAGTGGTCGGCCAGGTGTCCAAATTGAAGCCCCAGAAGTTAGCTTTCCAATGGCGCCAGCCTTGCATCAAAATTCCAACTGTGCAAAAAGTTATGTCTGTTTTGGTGAAGCCACGCAGTTTCGATCCAACTGGATTGATGCCCTACTTCAACTAACCATATCTCCCTCATCCGGACTTGGCTTTAGGAGATTCTTGAGTGCAAAATGAAGCCCCGGAAGTGAGCTTTCCAACGGTGGTGGCCTCATAGCTGAAATCCAAGTATTCAAAAGGATAGGCTTGATTTAGCGAGGATTGCTCGATTAAAAAAACCAGCTGGCCGACCAGAAAACTGGCTGGCGGGGAAGAAAAGTAGTTTACGGGGAGAGAAACTGGTCTCCCATCCTTATTCCACCCTCCAAGCAAGGAAAATAAGGTTTGTACAAAAAACAAACCAAAAAGGATGCAAGACGAAAGTCTGGGAGGCAAGGTGCGCAGTCGAGAGCCTCGAAAACTAGTCTACGAGCACCAAAAATGGTTTACGACCACAAAAGTGGTCTCCCAAACCACAGTGTCCCTCTAGGCAGAGGCAACAAGGTGTGGTTCAAAAACCACGCCAAATGGAGAACATTAAGTGGTCCCGAGACAAGACGCGCGGCTGAAGGCTCCGAAAATCAGAAACTAGTCTCCAAGCGGGAAAAGTGGTCTACAAGACCTCTCCCTTCCTCCAGGGAAGAGAAACAAGGCTTGGTCCACAAACCGAGCCAAAACACAAAGAGTTCAGAGACCTGGAGGCAAGGTATTCAACCGAAAACTCCGAAGCGTCGAAACGAGTACAACATGCGCAATCACCGAACACTTAATCGATGACGTCTGAGTCTTAAGGTCGGTCAAAAATGAGGTGTCTACACATAGCTCGACTCATCATGCGGCTTAAGCCTTGAAGCCACTTCCACCTAGCTTGGCTTAATTTTGCTATGCAAATTATCCTCTCAAAGAGGAATAATGGTAAACAAGGAAACTAAATGAAGCAATGGCAATGGATTGGGAAAGATAAGAGGTAGTGGGGGGTGGCTATTGTAGATACCCCATTTTGACTGCCCCTAAAACTTGGGCACTTCACTCCGAACACCCGATGATGAAATATTATACTATGTAATCTTTTGAATCCTTAGCAAAAGAATTCAGTTTTGAGCTTTGAACCCAAACCTTGCACCTAATTTGGACCAAAACCTGTTTTTCTAGCTTGACCACTCAAAAAATAGCAAGACCAAAAGTTGATCGGCAAACCAAATTATTTTGGCCAGTCGTATATCCTATTGGCTGATGGGTCATGTTTAAAGCAACAGATATTTCTGCTACAACAAGCTGCTCTCATGCACGGAATTTTGGCCACCTATACTTTTTGAAGATATTTACAACTAAAACGTTTCAAAATCTATAAATACAGTCCCTCCCCTCAGGTTTTGGGGGTTGAACAAAATTTTCCTAAAAGCTTAGAAGGCAATCCAAAGCACCTTTATACCCTTTTGAATATAGATACACTACAGATACACCATTGAAGCTCAAACTTGAAGCTTTTTGCTAAAGTTTGAAACCTTATTTTAGATACTTGAGGTTGTTTGGAATCAAGTTTGTTAACTAAGAATCTACCTCTCTTTCCAAGAGGTATAAATTTACATATTCTTCTTTACTTCTCTTTCACTCTCTTCCTCTCATTTTCTTGTTTTACACACTGTTTTGAGTTAAAGTAAGTGACGTGGTCTATACTTGTTTGTTTCACATAGTAATGTTAGTATATTGAATAATAAGAACATGAGCATATAATGTCAATAAAATTCACATCATGATTTTGTAGAGGCCGATCTTTGATTGGGTGAGTGGGGTGCTCAATTCATGACCTTTTCCTTTCATACATAAGTTCCCGAACTAAGACGCTTTTGTTCTGATGGACAAGTGGCCTTTGGAAAGAGTCACGGGTTTCCTAAATTTTCTAAAAATATTTAGGTGGCGATTTTGAAATCTAGCAATGCAGTCTATTTTTGGCATCTCTGATGATTAATGGATTTTCTAGGATTTGCCAGATTTGGACTCACATTTATTTTTCTGTTTCACATTGCACTTGTGAAACCAGATTCAAAACCACGGGAGTCCGAACTATAGGGCAATCGCATCCGAGGAGACTTAACCCTTTCGATGAGGGCAAAAAATCAGATACCACTATCAACCACAATGAAAAGAGGAAAAAAAAAAGTGATTAAATTATAATCTAAATTGCTCATTCTCTGTTATTTATAACTAAGGGATATAAATAATGTTAAAAATGATGTCATTTTAAAAATTAAAGATTTAACTTGAAACAATTAAAAATTTAAGATCTCATTTGTTAGTGTGATTGAATATTGATTTTTATTATTAGGGTGAATTACAAATACACTCCTAAAATTTGTTTAAAATTACGAATTGTTTCTTGTGATTTGGAAAATTACAAATATTTGTTAATTTTTTTTTTTTACAAAATTTAACTGAAAAAATAAAATTTGCAACTGTTCTCTTATACAGTAATAAAATTATCTGAATTATTAATTAAAAAAAATTATGACATCATTAAAAACAATTAATTAACTTGATGATTTATTAATAAGATGGATCATTTGTTATAAAATTAGAAACTTCAAGGGTGAGATATAATTTCCAAAACTACAAAGGCCAATTCATATTTTAAGCAAATCTCAAATGATATGGGTTTTGTTAACAAGTGCCCTTAGAGCACTTGTGTGGACACACCTTTTTCCGTGCCCCGCCTTTCGAAAAGGGTTGGAAAAAAGGCCTCACAGTTCGGACTCCTACGGTTCTGAATCTAGTCTCACAAGTGCAATGTGAAACTGATAATCACCAAAAAAGAGTCCAAATCTGGAAAACCTTTTTTGGATAATCGATTTTAAATTAAATAATGCCAAAATTGGACTGCTTTGCCAGATATAGAGTCGCAAGTTAAATATTTTATTTTAGAGAAATTTAGGAAACCCTGACTCATGCCAAAGGCCACGTGTCTGTCAGCACCAAAGTTGCGTCAGCTCGAGAACTTGGATACGAGAATAGAAGGTCCTGAAATGAGAACCCCCACTCGCCCGATCAAAATCGACCTCTACTAATCATGATATGATATTTTATAAACATTATGTGTTCTTGTTCCGATTATTAGCTAACATTACTATGTGATGCGCACAAGCGAATATAGACTAGTTTGCTTAATTTAGAACAATTCAACTCATGTTTGTTTTGTGAAAATGTGTTGAATTTGCCACCTCAAGTGGGTTTAAAGTTGCGGATTTGCCACCAAATATAGTAGGCTTAAAGCGCACATTTGTTGAATCGTTCCAATTCAAACAACAAACCTTTATCCACAGGCATTCATGCAGTTTAGCATTTAAGCACATAGCCTCATGGCAAGCATGCGAAACATTGCAATATGGCAATCACATTCACGCGAGTATGCTAAAGCGTAAAAACTCACCTAGTACTCCAAGCCAAAACAAAAACTAGTTAGAAAGATGCATGATCCTAACTATACAAGATACCTAATGCAATATGCAATTAATACGCTCGGCTACTAATATGGCATATGAATCATTTTGAACGACATGCGATTTAAACACGTATTCAAAGAAGTATATTGAAATGGCAATGCAGTTTGAATGATGCGTCGAGCCTCAGCACATGCAAGACAAGATAAATGGATGCAAGCACAAAGTCTGCTAATTGAAATATGTCCCCTAATCTAACCATCGAAAGCGATTAAATAAAAGAGAGAAAGATATGGGGTTGGAAGACATATACACAAGCACGCACACTTATTACAATATTACGCCCTCGCGAAGGAGGGTCCGAATGAATAAGAGCCAATCTAGCTAAGCTAAGCTAAATAAACTAATCTAATTAAACTAATTAGACTAATTATTACAAATCAAATGAATAACTAGCAAAACTAATTACTAATTATTACAACACTTCAATCAACTAGTAAACTAATTAATTAAATTACAAAACAAATGCACACAAACTAAGCATTGAAGACATTAAACTATACTACCACTACTCCGCCTCAGGAAGTGGAAGATGCATGTGCTCGGTTTTCTCCCCGAAAAGTCCTCCGTTTTGCTCTCGAAAGGGCTCTTTTTGCAGGGTTGAGCATACTTCAGAACCTTTCTACTCCAACTTACCAAATATTCCATGAGGCTTACGTCAGTGGCCTGTTGACCAGGAATGGTTGTTGCCGGCCATCTGTTGGCCAAAAATGTGTGCTACCGGCCAATTAATAGAGGTGCAACTCGGGCGGGCTCAACCCGAGCAACCCGAGCCCAGCCCGAGTTTTTTTAGGGCTTGGGCAGATTTTTGATGCCCGAATTGTAATTCAGGCCGGGCTTGGGCAGAACCAATGGCCAAACCGAGCAACCCAAACCCGAATTAAATTTAATATATTATATAAATTATATAATATATATAAATTAAGTAAAAGAGTTAGTCTTAATTTTTAATTTTTATTTTTTGGTGACCAGAAAATAATTTTGAATAATTCTCAATTCTTTGTTAATTATCAATTCTACCTACAGGTTTCAAAACAAATCTACCTACAAGTTTCTGGGCAATTCGGGCAATTCGGCCGGGCTTGGGCAGCAAAGCTCGGGTTCATGTTCGGGCTTGAGCCTTTCGCTCGACAATTGGCTCGCTTGGGCACTTCTAACCCGAAACCTCGCCTCGAGTTGCACCCCTACCAATTAATAAGGCACTGCCGGCCATTGATGCTTTGGATCACCATACTACAACAGAGCACAAACAAAGCAAAAGGAAGGCTTTCCAAGAGTTTGTTTGTATTGTATCCTTACTTATTATCTCAAAACCTCAAAGGAGTGACACACTTGGATCCAAAACCACCAATCAAGCAATTTCATTGCATGATGACCAAAGATCCAAGTTGTTCAATTTCGATAAATGCACAAATAAGACTCGAGTGACCACCACCCTATCATGCATGATCAAGGGCAATAGAGACCAAGGAAAGTGATACATTTCATCACCTTTGAGTATGAAATGTCCTACTTTCCTTGTGTTCAAATTAACGTCCGATTTGAACACATGCAATGCAACACAAAGACATGCTTATCTTGCACTTTTACTTGTCAATTTTGTTTACTCATTTTAATTACCAAATCATTCATTAATCCATTATCCATTGGTGATTGTCCTCTAATGAAAAGAGGGTTCAAACCACAACTTGCTTTGGGCATGAAAAAGGCATTACACTGTTGGTAATGAACCCCCTAAAGGATAAAACCATTAGGTGTAACACCTCAATTTCACACTTAGACAAACAAGTGGCTTGAAACCACTTTCAAAGCAAATCAAAAGTGAAGAATTGATGGAGGTTGCAAAGGTGATTAAGTGCTGGAAATGAATGATAAAGAAACTAAAACATGCAACCAACTCACACCAATGAGAGTTAAAGCCTCTAATAAGCTAGTGAAGGAATTAACACTACCACCATGCTATGCAAGACACAAATGAAACAAACAACTAAAAACAGAGGCAAAATAGCCCTAAATATGGTCTAAAACATGCTGGACTCAAGACATAAAAAGCCAAAACATTAAGTTAACGCATGGAGTTGCACCACAACTATGCAAAACAAGACTCAAACAAATTAACCAGTCCAAAGTAGAGCTAAAAAGGTTATTTCAGAGACTAAGACATGCTAGACTTGAGCTAAGTTAGGCTAAAAAAACATGCTAACGTGTGAAGCTAACTAGGCATGCAAGCAAGACACAAGGAGAAGAGGCCAACCCCTACAATTTTGGACTTCAAAATAAATTGTTTACCACTAAAAAACCTCTAAAAATTAGTGGTTAAAAGGCCCAAAAAAGTTGGTTTTAAAGTAATGAATAAAGGCACAAAACTTTACAAGTAAGGAAACAAGATGGGTGAACCACCCCCTAACTAAAAAAGCTTCAAACCACCATTTTTAGGTCATAAAAATAGAGGTTTTTTAGTTCAAAACCAGCCTCAAAACAATTTAAAAAGATGAGGAAACAAGTATGCTAAACAAGTGAACAAAGCAAGTAAACTACCTCTTGAAGCAACGAGCAATTCTAGGCACAAATCCAAGCTAAAACCACTTGCTAGAGCTCAAATCAGGTCTTAAGGAACCTCAGCTCAAGAGAAGTAACTTTGATCAAGGTAGTATATGTAAAAGTGTAGAGAAAACAAGCTTCAAGGCACAAAATTGTAAGAGAGAGAATTTTTGTCTTCAAATTTTTCTAACCCCTTTACATGCAAGAGAGGGGTCCTATATATTGAAAATATAAAATCCCTTCACAAACATCTAGCCATACACGTGTTGGAAGATGCATGAACCTGTGCAAACAGCTGGCACAAAATATCACAAAATATCCGCAGGAAACACTGATGGCCGGCAAGGCTTCATTGATGGCCGACAAGGCACATCAATGGCCAGCAAGCCAAAAGCCATGGCCGGTAGCCTTCAACGATGGTCGGCAGGCCATCAACTTCATTCTGAAAAGACCTAAGCATGGTCCAAAGATGAGACGAAAATGGATACAGGGTTTGGAAAACTCAAACCTGTGGCGTTCTACCGCAGACTTCGAGCGTTAGGTGAGCAATCGGACTCGCCATCAGATGTACCTGCAAGAACATCCAAATCTTAAAGGGTTGTCAAAAATGGGGTGTCTACAACTTGTTAAGGATTCATTAAACACAGTCAACTACATCCACAATCATAGAAAATAATAAGACTATAAATATGTTTTTGCTAGATATTAAACTACTATTTTCTCTAATTCATTCTATTTAAAAATTATATTCTTTTAGTAATGGAGTTTTTATAAAGGCACTCGGGTCAAAAATCTAAAATTGAATTTTTTTGTCCAATAGTTCATGCGCAAAACAATAATATTCATAAGGACAAGCAATTGTAAAATGACCAAATTACCCCAATATATGTATATATATATATATCATCACGGTCACAATTCTCATAATGTAATCCATCAACACACGGTTACTCTCTTTGTCTCTTCGCCGGAGTCACCAAAGTCGCATCCTCTTTTAATCACCTCAGATCCTCCCTCCTCCGATCCTTCTCCTCATCCTTCTCATCCTCTCCCGCCGTCACCACCACCTCTCCTTCTCTTTTCTATCCATCGTTGTCAGTAACGCCCTGACTTTTATTACTTAGATAATGTTATATTTTTCCTTTAAATTAGTCAATTTCAATAATGATAAACATCAAAGGCATTTAAGATAGAATAAATTAAAATGTCCTTTCTCATGTACATGTATAGAAATACAATACACGCTCGTAGGCATTACGTCATCGATTACAAAATAATGAAATATATAAAAGTGATTAACTTTTTTTACAACACATTGACATTCTGTCTGCATTTAAAAGGTCCATTGGCCAACAATTAACATACTTCAAGTCTTGAGCAACTCTTTACTTCATGCCTAAAAAATGATTAGCAACGTGAGATGAACACAAAGGTCCAGTAGGAATCCCAACAATCCTAAACATTAGCAACATATAGATAGCTATGATCATGAATGCTCCACGTATATACATATAGGTATTATGACATTTCATACTTCAAAATATATTTACATAAATACAATATTCCAAAAGATCCTCTTTAACATAACACAAAACAAATATCAGTTCTTATCATTGAAAACTTGCTATTTGCATTTTAAAGAAATTTAAACCATTAATTACATTACCATGATCTCCTAAGATCGAGCTAAACAATATACTCTGTAGGAAAAAATGGTGTTTTATAGGCATATTTTGGACCGACTTTGAGGCCAAAATTGAGTGGGCCCCAAACGTTGTTTGGGGTGGGTCCGAAGAGGTGAAGTGTTCCTTGCCGCGTGACAAGTCACACGGTGAAGACGGAACGTTAAAACCATTTATGAGTGAATGGGAAGTTGACGTCGTTTTCGGGTTTAACATTAATTTTTTAGATAAAATTCTTTTGAATTTTTTCAATAAAAATTATTGTGGGAATTTAATTTAATTCTAAATTCAAATTTTGGATTCCTGAGTGGTTTCCTAAAGTTTGTAATTGTGAAAATTTAATTTAATTCTAAATTCAAATTTTGGGTTCCTAAGTGGTTTCCTAAAATTTGTACCTCTTCCTATATTTATTAAACTATTTGCTTAATATATATATATATATATTTAAATAGTTTAATATATATATATATATAGTCCAAATAGTTTAATTAATATAGTTCCAAAAGTTTGAAACTGTTCCACTTATTGACTTGTTTAAGAAAACTATTTAAATAGTTTAAATTATAATTGTCCAAACAGGTTCAATAGGCCATAATAGTTTCGGTTTTTTGGGCAGTTTCAGATCAGGTATATAACTGCTGCTCCGGCAGTTAGTCTGCTAAGGGAAGTTGCAGAATTGTTTGAATTTTGAATCAAATCTGTTCATAACAATATCACACCTGTTCATTTCCTCAGAGTACCTTTTCGGATCAATTTTCTCGCCTATATATATACCTACTATTCCGGCAGTGTAGGGATGAAAAATTCCGACCCCAAAAATTCAGTCCATATATTCTGATATTGCTGTCCATTTTACTCTAAGTACATATATTCTTCATATATTAGATTTAGAAAAAATATTCAGAGAGTTAGAACACAGGTTTGGTTCGCCGAACAAATTGTTTGGAGTACTACTACAATTTGTGAAGATCATTGTATCTTGGGAGATAGACGCCACTCAACCGTAAGTACCGTAGCGGGGCGAATCTGTCTTAAGGACAGAGTGTCACACACTCGACTTGGTCTTATAATTTTTATTTGGTTCGACAAAATAAATCTGGTATGTTATTTATTTATTTTGTTTGAATTTATTTCAAGTTATTTTATTTACACAGAAGATTGTTCCAACAATCTTAAGACAAATTCGAATTATTCTGTTTACAGAATTTTTCGTTTGTTTCTCTTTTTCATTCTTCGTAAATAATTTCGAAAGAAAATTATTTTCTGTGAATTTACAAAATAATATTCTGGTTGGAAAAAAGAATAGTGATTATATGTTATTTGACAGATAGTAGTAATATACTATCTCTTTTCTTTGACAACAACTAGTAGTACGATACTGGTGTCATTAACAATTCAGAATATATTTTTGTGGAATTTTTTCAGAAATTAATTTTGGGTTTTAGAAATTATTTTCTGAGTTTTCATTAATTAAAATTTTGTTTTCAGTATTTTAATTTTTGGAGTGTAACAAGAGATTTAATTTCTTGTGTGGAATTAATTTGGTTAAATAAAGTTTTATTTTATTTCCAAATTAATTGACAAATAAAAGTTATATTCTTATTTCTTTTATTTTACAGAATTTTATTTTCTTGTGTGGATTTAATTTGGTTAAATAAAATTTTATCTTATTTCCAAATTAATTGAAAAAATAAAAGTTATATTCTTATTTCTTTTATTTTACAAAATTTTATTTTCTGTGTGGAATTATTTTAGTTAAATAAAATTTTATTTTATTTCCAAATTAATTGAAAAATAAAAGTTATAATTTTTATTTCTTTTATTTTCTGTGTGGAATTAATTTGTTTAAATAAAATTTTATTTTATTTTCAAATTAATTGGAAAATAAAAGTTACATTCTTGTTTCTTTTATTTTTACAGAATTTAATTCTGTGCATTTGGTTTAATTTTTCTGTGTAGTGTAAATTCTAATTATAATTTTGTTTTATAAATTAGAATTGATGGCTACTGAAACAAATGCCCAAACAAGTACTACTGTGGTGCGATTGCACCAACCCTCTCTCTGTGATAACTTGACAAAGAAATCACGGTGAAAAGCCAGAGAAGTTCTCAGGAACTGACTTTAAAAGATGGCAACAGAAAATATTGTTCTATCTTACAACTCTGAACCTGGCTCGTTTTCTCCGTGAAGATGCTCCTATCCTGAAAGAGGATGAAACTGACCGGCAAGTGGTTGCTGCAGTTGATGCTTGGAAACATGCCGATTTCCTTTGCCGGAATTACGTCTTGAACAGACTTGACAACACATTATACAACGTCTACAGTCCAATTAAGACAGCAAAGGAACTTTGGGAATCGTTGGAGAAAAAGTACAAAACAGAAGATGCCGGCTCAAAGAAATTTGTGGTTGGCGGATTCCTAGATTTTGTAATGGTTGATTCAAAAACTGTGATTAGCCAAGCTCAAGATTTCCAACTCATTCTGCATGACATTCACGCAGAAGGTATGTCTCTCAGTGAATCCTTTCAAGTTGCAGCCTTAATTGAAAAATTACCCAAAGGCTGGAAGGAATTCAAGAACTACCTTAAACACAAGCGCAAAGAAATTTCTATGGACGAGTTAATTGTGCGTTTAAGGATTGAGGAGGACAACCGCAATTCTGAAAAGCGGGCTGGTAAGAATCCTATGGAGTCTAAGGCAAATGTGGTGGAACATGCTTCAAAAACTAAGAAACGTAAGTCTTCTGGAGAAAGTTCATCACAAGGCTCTAAAGGAGGGGATAATAAAAAGTACAAGTTTAATGGCAAATGTTACATCTGTGACAAAGAGGGACATCAGGCCAAAGATTGCAGTAGCAAAGGCAAAGGTAAGAAAAGAACAAGCAAGAAGCCTGCTCAAGCCCATATGACCGAAGTGGATAATATTTCCAATGGTGTCGATGACATCAATCTTTCTGCAGTTGTTTCCGAGGCAAATCTTGTTGGAAATCCTAAAGAATGGTGGATGGACACTGGTGTTACTCGTCATATTTGTGCCGACAAAAAGATGTTCACATCTTATTCTATAGTGGACAATGGTGAACAACTGTTTATGGGCAACTTCTCAACTTCCAAAGTTGAAGGACAAGGAAAGATTGTACTCAAGATGACATCTGGAAAGGAACTCACTCTCAACAATGTGCTGCATGTACCGGACATTCGCAAGAATCTTGTTTCCAGATCTTTGTTGAGTAAGAATGGGTTTAGGCTAGTATTTGAGAGTGATAAATTTGTACTTACTAAGAATGGAATGTATGTAGGAAAATGTTACATGTCTGATGGCCTTTTCAAGTTAAATGTAATGACCGTTGTACCCTCAGTTATTAATAATATTACATCTTCTTCTTACTTGCTTGAGTCTTCTAATTTATGGCATGGTTGACTAGGACATGTTAATTATGGATCTTTGCGTAGATTAATTAATATGGAATGTTTACCGAAATTTGACATTGATTCAAAACATAAATGTGAAATTTGTGTTGAGGCAAAATTATCTAAAACTTCTTTTCATTCAATTAAAAGAAGTACGGAATCACTTGAATTAATTCATAGTGACATTTGT